>JAODAL010061630.1:0-20209 GCA_025379985.1 Phyllomedusa bahiana | reverse complement strand
TAACTCAGTTGGACCACATGAGGTCAACCCAGCCAAGTATAACCTACAACACTACCATATGAGACCATATAGAGGTCGACACCAGCTAAAGTATAACCTACAACACTGCCATATAGAGACCACATAGTGATCAGAAACCAGCTCAGGTATAACCTACAACACCGCCATATAGAGACCACATAGTGGTCTGACTCCAGCTTAGATATAACCTACAACACCGCCATATAGAGACCACATAGTGGTCTGACACCACTCAGGTCACCATCTATTACAATATAAAAAATAACCCTGAAATCAGGGACCTCACCGGAGCTGTTTGACTGAGGAGTCGTTATCTTCTCTTATGAGCCTTTCTATTCCCTTTTCTTCTGCATCCGTTCCACCCACCATGATGATTTTTCCCGGCACAACTCTCCTGAAAATTACACACAAATATCTTAGAATCCTCAATTTTCCCCCATTTCTTTACCTATTCCCACCACTGTACAAACTACCCAGGGGTGGGGAGGAGCGGGTACAAGCCTAGTATCCAAAGGGGAGTTGGAGGGTGGGGAGAGGCCCCAGGTAACTAGATAGGCCCTATTTAGGTAGGTACACTCTCGCTGGATAAGTGGGTAGGCCAGCCCCAGGCAGGCTGGTGGGTTCCTAGCCACAGGTGGGTAGGTAATAGCCCCCAAGTAGATATGCAGGGCCCAGTTAGGAAAGTAGATAGGCTACAGTTAGGTTGGTGGACCCCAGTTAGGTAGGCTGAAAGGTAGGTAGGTCTTTGGGTTTACTATACAGTTAGGGGTCTACTTTAGTTAGTATACAGGACAGTTCGGGGTCTCTTTTTGGTAGTATTTCAGGTAGTTAGGGGCCTCATTTAGGTCGGGTGCAGGACGACAGGCGCCCCCCCCCCCTTTAGCTACGGTGTAGGTAGTAAGAGCGCCCTTAGTATTTAGGTAGCCAGGGCCCCCTTTAGATAGCCAGGGTCCCCTGTAGGTAGTCAGGGCCACCCTGTAGGTAGACAGGGCCCCCTTTGTAGAGAGGGCCCCCCTGTAGGTCACCAGGGCCCCCCATGTAGGTAGCCAGTGCCCCCCTTGTAGTCAGGGCACCCCTGTAGGCAGCCAGGGCCCCCTTTAAGGTAACCAGGGCCCCCTCTTGTAATCAGGGCCCCCTTTGTAGAGAGGGCCCCCTATAGGTAGCCAGGGCCCCCCATGTAGGTAGCCAGGGCCCCCCACGTAGTCAGGGCCCCCCTATTGGTAGCCAGGGCCCCATTTGTAGCCAGGGCCCTCCCCGTAAGGTAGCCAGGGCCCCCCCTTGTAGTCACGGCCCCCCTGTAGGTAGCCAGAACCCCCCTTGTAGTCAGGGCCCCCCTTAGATTGCCAGTGCCCCCCTGTATAGTAGTCAGGGTCCCCTGTAGGTAGCCAGGGCCCCCCTTGAAGTCAGCCCCTCCTGTAGGTAGGCAGGGCCCCCCATGTAGTCAGGGCCCCCCTATAGGTAGCCAGGACCCCTTGTAGGTAGCCAGGGACCCCCTTGTAGTCAGGGGCCCCCTGTAGGTAGCCAGGGCCCCCTTAGTAGCCAGGGACCCCCTTGTGGCCAGGGCCCCCTAGTAGTCAGGGCCCCCTAGTAGTCAGGGCCCCCTAGTAGTCAGGGCCCCCCCCCTGTAGCCAGGGCCCCCTTTCTTGTAACCAGGGCCCCCCTAGTAGCCAGGGCGCCCCTTGGAGCCAGGGCCCCCCTCCTAGTCAGTGCCCCCCTAGTAGTCAGGGCCCCCCCCCTAGCCAGGGCCCCCCTGTAGCAGGCCCCCTCTAGTAGCCAGGGCCCCCTTTCATGTAGCCAGGCCCCCCTAGTAGCCAGGGCCCCCTTTCTTGTAACCAGGGCCCCCCTAGTAGCCAGGGCGCCCCTTGAAGCCAGGGCCCCCCTAGTAGTCAGGGCCCCCCTAGTAGTCAGGGCCCCCCCGTAGCCAGGGCCCCTAGTAGCCAGGGGCCCCCTAGTAGCCAGGCCCCTTCTTGTAGGGTTTCGGGCCCCCTTTTTTGTAGCCAGGGCCCCCACCCCCTTGTAGCCAGGGGCCCCCCTTTTTTGTAGCCCGGGCCTCCCTTCTTGTAACCAGGGCCCCCTTCTGTAGCCAGGGCCCCCCTTCTTGTAGCCAGGGCCCCCCTTTTGTAGCCAGGGCCCCCTTTTCCTTGTACCCCGGGCCCCCTTCTTGAAAGCCGGGCCCCCCTTTTTTGCCGGGGGGCCCCCCCTTTTTGGGTTCCCCCCCCCGGGGCCCCCCCCTAGTACCCAGAGCCCCCCCCCCTTTTTTTTAAAGGGGCCCCCCTTCTTGCAGCCGGGGCCCCCCTTCTTGCAGCCAGGGGCCCTTTTTTGAAAGCCGGGGCCCCCCCTTCTTGTAGCCAGGGCCCCCCCTTTTTGACGGGGCCCCCTTTCTTTTAGCCGGGCCCCCTTCTTGCAGCCGGGGCCTCCCTTGAACCCGGGGCCCCCTTTCTTGTACCCGGGCCCCCCCTTTCTTTTTTCCAGGGCCCCCTTTCTTTTACCCAGGGCCCCCTTTCTTTTTGCCGGGGCCCCCCCTTTTTTTTGCCAGGGCCCCCCTGTAGGTAGTTTAAAAAAAACCCCAAACAAAAAACAATCAAAAAACTTACCTTACACCCGCCCCGGCCCCCGCTCGGGGGCCGCTAGGAAATGCGCCGGCTCCGTACTCCGCCCTGTATAGGCGGGCGGTAATGTGAGTCCCGCGCCGCCTACGTCAGCAGTAGGGGGAGGCGAGAAAATTTGCGGGGGCAGCGAGTGGCGGTCTGCTCCACTGACACTGCGCAGCCCCGGGGGTCGGGGAATTAGTCCCCGGGGACCCGGGCCGGTCTCTTTGGGGCTTGGTCCCCGGGGGTTCAGGGGCGGATGCGGGGCCGGGGCCCCCGGGGGCGACGGGACTGCCTCCGGGGCACAAAAGCGGCTCGGGGGGGGGGCCCACCGGGGGGTTCACCGATTTCCCCCCGGGGGCCTTGTCCGAGCCGGGGAGCAGAATCTCTGGCCTATATGCTACCTAGGCAAAAAATTTAAAAGGTGCTTAAGCTGGCAGCAGCTCACACCTCCACCCCTTTGGGAAAAAATTAGGGTGATAAAAAACCCCATTGCTTAATTTCCTGTTCCCCCAGTATGCAAAAAAAAAACCCCAGTATAATGTGGGGGAGATTTTACAAAAAGCAAAAAAAACCCAAAAAAACAACCCCTCCCCATACCCCCCAGTGCATAAGGGGTGGGTTTTCTGGTTTCTCAATTGCATTAAAAAAAGGAGATACAGAAGGGTGCCAAAATAAAACAAAACCGTGTGGTAGACCATGGGCTTAAAAACCATTAGGGACACCCATACTATTATTTAGGTGGGTTTGCCCAGCCCCTTCGGGGGTATCCAACACAAAATACGGGCCCACCCCTCCGCTCCCCGGGCATTCTTGGGAGAAAAAAAATTTAAGACATACTGGCCCCCTGGTAGGGAAAGCTCGAAACCCCGGAAATATGGGCCCCCTCATGTCATATTTTTTTATAAAAAATTTTGTTTTTTAAAACACGGGAACAAGTTAAGCTAAAGGCTAAATTCCCAGGTAGTCATATAGAAAAGGGTTTGGGATCCAGCACCCAAAAACCTACTTTTTTTCAGGGATGCAGCTTTTCCCAACCCCTAAAGCAAGGGGTCAATCCAGCCCAAAATAAAGAATAGAAAACACCCAAAGGGGGCAAATTTCATTAAGGGGACGATGGCAATAGCCATCCCAGGGGGGAATCTAAGAGGTTCCGGTTTTTCACCAGACCCCGCCACGAGGGGGGTTTGGATTTTGCTCCCGGCGGGAGTCTACCGGGTCGTTCCCCCTCTGACTGACTTCCCTTGCGTGGGCACCCGAGGGTAGCGGGGGTAAAAAAATGGGTTAAGGCAAACTCGGATTCGGGGAAAAGGTGAAAGGTGGGGACAGGCGGAAAGGGGATCGGGTCAAGGGCGGAGGCAAGAGGAACGGTACACGGATTGACAGACAGGCTAAAGGGGGAAAGGCGGAGGGGGGTTTTTTAACTTTCTGAAATTTTGGGAAACATACATTCACTTTCTTAAATATTTGAAGAAGCTCATCCATAGCCAGTTTTGCACTTTTGCTTTTGCTTCACCATTCCAGTTTTGTACTAAATTCCATCACTAATGGCCCCAAAATTGCAAAATAACACCTAAAACTTTTCCCTGTAGTTAGGGTCTCCTTCAGTTAAAAGTACGCTGCTTTTTGAACAAATTGGTGTCCGCAGAACGGGTTCAAACTACCCCCTTTATACTTCAAAAATTAACTGCGTTGGAACTTTTTTAGGTTTTTAATGTTTGAACCCTGTTTTGGAGGTAGAATTTCCCTTGGGGCCAAAAATGGTTCGACGTTAGCAAATTTACTACGGAGGATTTCTCTTAGTACTTGAGTTTGTCCTCCCTCCTCCCCCCCCCCATTTGGAAAAAAAGGTTGGGAAAGGGGGTAGCGAGGGCCCAAGCAGGTGGAGACCCAAAAAGTCACCCCTCTGCTGGATGGTGACTATTCGGCGTCTTTTAGCCAGGCAAATCGCATGCTGCGGGCCATGTGCGCAAGTGTCCCCCCCCGGGGGACCCCTGCCCCTTCCCCCAACTGAAATACTGCCCGGTGTTTGGGGGAAATGCTTGGGGGACAGTGGCAAAATGACAGATTTATGGAGGCCCAGGGCAGCAGCCAAAAGCAGCAGGCTTTGGGGGTAAAAAGTGGCACAAGGACAGAGTGTGGGGGTCACGGCAGAAACCCCAAAAGCAGAAGCATGAGGTCAGGAGGGGCCCACAATAAACACATTTGTGGAGGTGACAGCAGCAGCAACACCCATGAGGTCAGAGAGTGGCAAAAGGGAACGGGAGTGGGGAGGTCACGGCGCACCACCCAGAAAGCATGAGGTCAGAGGTGGCCAATAAACCAGTGTTGAGGTGCGGCATCAACAGCACCCAGCGGGCTTTGAGGTCAGAGAGTGGCACAATGACAAATTCTGGATTTGTCACCAACAGAAGTGGGCCCACAGAGGGGCACTTTGACGAGGGGTGGAGGTCGGGCAGCAGCAGCAGCAGGGGCATGAGGTCAAGAGGGGCAAAAAGACAAGTGTGGATTTTTGGGCCAAACAGGAGTAGGCCACAGATGGCACAATGACAGGTTAGGGGTCACGGAAAGCAGAAAAACAACAGCAGCGCAGCAGCATGAGGTCAGAGGTGGAAACAATGACGGGAGGGGTGGGGTGGGGGGCAATCCCTTTTTCCCGGGGAAAGTGGTGGAAGCACCAAGAAGAAATTGCCAGCACCCCGGGATAGTAGAAAAAGCTATGTAGATTTTTTATAAAAAAACTTGTAAAGACAAAAGGCCGGCAGGGCCCGGGGACAGACGCTGGGGAAACCCCCCGAAAGCGGTCAGCGGTCTGTCCTGGCCATGCCCCCCTTTTGTCTTTAATGATTTTATTTCTTTAAAATCTACAAAGTTTTTCTATTCACCCGGGGAGGGGCTGGCAATTTCTTTTTTTGGGGGCCCACTTCACTTTTGCTCTATTCGAGTTCACCCGGGGCCGGGCCCGGGACACTACATTGGATTGGTGACTGGCTACTTTGGTTTTTTGTAAAGAGGGGGGTTTTTGGGCAAAAGGGGAAAAACCGGGCAGCAGAGGTGTGGCATAAAGGCGGGGGGCGGCATCAAAATAGGCTGGGGCCCAGGTGGGTTTTGAATCCAGATCTTTTCCAAAGTTTTGGGGGGGCTCAGGCTGATGTAAACTGACGCCTAAGGCTTTGGTGTGGGAAACCCTTGGGCCGACCCAGGGCCTGATTCTTCTTGTAAAAAGGTCAGTCGTTCCAAAATTTCCGGGGACAAGGGGGTTCTCCTTTGGGTTAACGTTTCCCCCCCCGCCGCACTAAAGGGACCCGCTTGAGCCACCCTTTTGGCCGGGAAAGGACAGTTTTCTCCATTTGAAAACCCTCGGCAAGTTGCGGCCCAACATCCAGTTTGGCGGGCCCAGTAGTGTAGCGGATCCAAAACTGGGGGGGCCCAAGATTTACTTCCAAGTGGGCCCAACCACCTTTTTGGTTCGGGTTTGGGCCCAGGTCGGCTGTTTGCGGGCTGGCGAGGCCCCCCCCCACTAGGGGGGGTAAAGGGAACGGTCTTTAAAGCGACCCCAAATTTTTGGTTTGTGCTGGGGGAGCGGGTACTGCTCCTAACCCCCCTTCCCCAGCAGCCGTGGCATTTGGAAGTGAGCGCTGGGGAAAACCCCCCCCGGTAAACCCTTGTCAGAGGAGGGGCCAGGGCTGAAAACATAGGCGGGGCCAACGACTACGGAGGATTTCTCTATAGTATTTGAGTTTGCCCTCCCCCCCCTCAGCAGGGGGAAAAAAAGGCTCCCTTTTTTGGGCCCGGAAGGGGGGCCCCTTTCTCTTTTGCCGGATGGTGACTATTCGGCGGCACTCATTGGCCCCGCGGATGTAGTCGCCACGTTCCGCCCCTGCCCAGACAGTTTTTTTAAATCTTTTCCCCTGGACATGAAGCATGGAATAAATTTTTATTAGTCCTGGCAAACTGAAAAATAACGTGAACCCCCCTAAAACGGGCCCTCGAAAAAGGAGGTTTCAGGGCATGGGGCTCCCCTTTGGGCTGACCCCAAAGTTACAGGGGGAGTACTCCTGTGGCCTGGATCATCAAAAAAACTTTAAATTTGGACTTTTTTTCCTGTTCATAAGTCGGTTCCCAATTGTGCAGGGGGAAAATTCCAAGGGGGGGAAACATCGATATCCGTGTGTTGTGGGAGGCCGTTCTGCCGCTCAACTCGAGGAGGGTGGGGTTCGGGCCCTTTTAGGAAGGGATAAAGGGGCTTTGCATTTTTTCCCTGGCCTTTTTCAGAATTTCTTTGAAGATGGGTTGGAAGACTTCAGGAATAGTGATGGGGTTTTTGGTCAACTATGTTATCATTTGATACCCGATATCGGAAATTTTAAACATGACGAATCCGTTTGTTGAAAACAGATTATCCCGGGATGACCATTAAAGTCTATGGGAGAGGAAAAAAAACCTTCATTCTTACACCCAAACGGGGGTTTAGAGGCTGGAATTAACACCCACAACAGAAAACTGGTACGGGGCTACATCTAGGAAAACTTTCAACCAACCACAGGAAAAAATACATTTTCCCATCCCCGTCTTTTACCCACAAGACCCTTAAAAACCCGCTGACCCACAAAAAAAAAAAATGCCAAAAGGAGTTTTTTAACCCCCATTTTTTGAACTGGACAATTTACTATCCCCGTCCCGGGGTCAGCATGACCCAAACCCGCTGACCCCCAGTTTTAAAAAATCCCGGAAAAAAGGAGTCTTTAACCAAACCCTTTTTGGGTTTTAAAAGGAAAATTGACTATGCCCGGCCTGGACCGGCCCGCATGACCCTTAAACCCGTCCGTACCCACAATTAAAAAGTGCCGGAAAAAAAGGGCTTTCAACCCCCATTTTAGTTGAACTGGACATTGACTATCCTGTCCCGGGGACAGCATGAGCCCCAAAACCCCATGACCCCCAGATTAAAAAAGTTCCGGAAAAAAAGGGGTCTTTGAACCACCTTTTTTGTTGAATGGCATTGACTAAGCCTGTCTTGGGCCTTTAGCATGACCCCCAAAAATGTCTGACGCCAGATTAAAAAAATCCCGGGGAAAAAGGGGTCTTTGAAAAAACCAATTTAGTTGAACTTTGGGCATTGACTATACCTTTTCCTGTACCGCGGGATGACCCCCAAACCCGTTGGGCCCACAGATTAAAAAGTGCCCGGAAAAAGGGGGTCTTTGATCCCCCATTTTAGTTAAAACTTTGGACATTGGGCCCATGCCTGTCCCCGGACCCCACATGGGCCCTCAAACCTGTCTGACCCACAATTAAAAAAGTGGCCCAAAAAAAAAGTCCTTTTTAAACCCCCATTTAGTTGAACTGGGCATTTGACTATGCCTGTCCTGGACCTCCCGCAGACCCCCAAAAAAATGTCTGACCCAAAAAGATTAAAAAATGGGCCCGGAAAAGGGGTCCCTTTTAACCCACAATTTTTGTTGAAAATGGACATTGACTAAAACCCGTCCCCTTTTCCGCGCCTGACCCCAAACCCGCTTGACCCAAAAATTTTAAAAATGCCCCGGGAAAAAGAATCTTTAACCACCAAATTTTTTTTTAAAATGGGCATTGACTTATACCTGCCTTGGGCCCAAAAACCCTGAGCCCCCAAAACCCGCATGACCCCAAAAAAATTAAAAAAGTGCCAAAAAAGGAGTCTTTGAACCATATTTTTGTTGGGAAATGGCATTGATATACCTGTCCTGGACCGCAGGGATGGCCCCCAACCTGCAGGGCCCCCAGATTAAAAAATGCCCAAAAAAAGTAGTCTTTGGAAAAAAGTATTTTAGTGAAAAAAGACTTTGAAATATCCATTTCCTGTAACCAAACATGACCCAAAAACCCGCATAGGTCCCTTTTGGAAACCCTCAGCAGAAAATTTCACAATAAGAAATAAACTTTATTAAAAAAAACTCTTTTTCCCAAAACTGGGTTCTTTTAGGGGCAATTGCCATTCTAAATGGTGACATTGTTTCCCCAAAACCCTGACATTAGAATGTGAAGCAAAAGAAACCCGAGGGCCGAGGGGCCCGTCTGAAAAACCTGGGATTTAAATTTCAATGGGTTTAAGGAAATTACTTATCAAGGTGGGTTTTAGGCCCGTAAAAAAAGTGGATTTACGCAGGGTTTAAAAAGGCAGGGGCCGGACTTAAAGGGGGGGTGTGGTGAGAGCAAGGGGGTGGCGTCCATCATCTATTTTAAAACGCAGGGTTTTAGCTAGCAGGGGGCCCGGGGTTTTCGTGGGGAAGGTGGAGCCGGGCTGGTGTTGTCATCTTTTTAAAACGCAGGTTTTAGCTAGGGTGGGGCCCCAGTTACAGGGGGTGCGGTGAGAGCCCGGCTTGGGGGTCCTCATCCATTTAAAAAAACGGAAAAATTTCCCCTTAAAGACGCAGCAACGAAATGGGGCTTTAAGCGAGTTTGGGGAAACGGAAGGGGGTGAGCAAAAACCTCCAGCCCCTTTCCCCAGTACACAGTTTAAGACCTGGGTAGCGCTTGAGAAATTTCTGCCCCTACGAGAGGGGCCCCTTTTGAAACTTCACTTGAAAAGATGGGGGTTGACGCTCCTGTTTCACGCAGGGGCCCTTTTTCCCTTTGGGATTTTTTTTCCCCTTTTACTCAAGTGTTGGAGGAAATTTGTCTCTGTTCTTCGGGTTTGGGGAAAGTGCCCAATTTCACCTTTGGGGCCTCCGGGAAAACCTACATCTTTTCAAATCTTCCCCGTACCTCCCTTGTACAATTCAGAGGGTTTTTTGTATCCCGCTTTTTTTGTTTCATGCAATTTTGGGTTTTTAGTTTAATTCTAGAAAACACATTTTTTAAAAAAGGGGGGAATCCCCCCCACGTCTTTTTTTCTTTCTTTTTTTAATTATATTAAATGGGTTATCTCACTCCGGGATTGCTAGTATGTTTTAAAAATCTTGCAAAAACAAGTTATTTTGCAATATGTGGGCCATTTTAAAAGTGTCCTACCTTTCCTTTTTTTTGGGCAGCACCATTTCCCCAAAAATTTCAAAACATCACCCTTGAGGAACTTTTACAATTTTTGGGGAACAAATGTCTGTTAGAAAAAAGATTGTTTTATAATAGGACCTGTATACGCTTCATTTCACAGCAGCAAAGACCCAAAAAAAATAAAATTGGCCTCAGCCAAATGTTAAAAAATGTGAGGGAAAAAATGCCACTTAGGGAAGGCCCCATTTTTGTTCCCCAAAGACCTTGATTATACTCACAGCCCCCTTTACCCCCAAAACCCTTGACAGTGAGAAAAAAAATTTTAAAAATGAAGGGGGTAAAAGGGGAAAAACGTTTTTTTCATGAAACCGCGTACAATTGGGTGTCTTTTTTTGTCTCCTCACCGCAAAACCACAAAATTACCTTTTGGGGAAAAGAGAATAAAAATTTTTAGTAAAAAATTTCATTTTAAATTTTTTTTTTTTAAGAGGACCCCTTTCTGTTTGGGAAAAAGAAAGTGAATTTTAACCCCCAAAATAAACGGGGACCTCGGCAATTTGGGGGCCCCAACATCAAAGAGATCCCTGCCTGATTCATCTTGATGAAAGTCAAAAAAACGTCAAAATAAATTTTGGAAAAGGTTTCGCTTGTCTGTAATGCCCTCCGCTGTGGTGAAGGTCCGCCAGATGGAAAGCTGGCTTTCTGGGCTGGACCCCCCCTCTATGGCGTGGGAGCAGCTGGGCCATTCAAACCTTTTTGGTTTTTAAAGCGATGGGGCCGGGAAAATATCCAAAAACATCAGTGTGGAATGCAATAGTCGTGCACCCTGGGCTTAAGCCGGTCCCTTTTGTGGTTTTTTGTGGGGCCCTGCATTACTTTATTTGGGGAGGGGTAAAAAAAGGATTTCCGAGGTCACCCATTAGGCTTCTCCCCCAAAAGCCTGCTGCGGGTTCTTTTGGGGTAGTTTGGGACTCAACTGCTGTCACTTGCGATGTGAGAGTTTGGGGCCTTGATTTCCCAACCTCTGGGTCGAGGGGCATAGCAAACGATCTTCCTCATTTCCCTTTCCCCCTCGCAAAAACCCCTGCCAAACCCCTTTCCAAGGCAGGGACTCGGGAAGGTCGGTGGTTTTCCGGTTTTTTCATCCTCCTTTCCCCTTTCCTCAACCAAACCCTGACTTGCCTCAGATGCTGTACCCCAGACGGGGGGGGCCGCCCTTCACCCCTCTGGGGGCCCCGAACCAAATGCCTAATGAAGACCCCCTAAAATTTTGAAACTGTCGGGGCCCCCCCGGATTCCCAAAGGGGAAAAAAGGGTCTTTTTGGGCCGCATCTATATCCGTTTCCCTCCCTTTGTTTGGGGGGACCTGCCCGTTTCGAGTTTCCAAAGATCGTTCCAGAACTAAGATCACCACAATCTCTGCTGAAAAAAGGGGATTGCCCCCACGCCATTTTGGGGGGCTTTCTTTAAAAACTGGCAAGGGAAGGTGCCCGAGGGTCTTTTACCCGCCTCCACTCTCGGTGGCTCAACAAACCGAGGGTGTGAGACAATGGGACGGTTGACGGGGGGGCTGGCTGACCTGTAAAGCGCCCGCCGGGGCAAAACAGGGGGCGAAAGGGGGAAGTTGAGTCAGACCTGAAACCTTCCCCAGCAGGCAGTTTCCCGACCCGGGGAGCGCTTTAAAATTTTGGACGCGAGGGTTTATGACGTGTGCCAGGCAAGGGGGTGTGCCCAGCCCCCCGATCTTAAAAAGGGGGGGCCGGAGATTTTGACTTTTTATCGCTTTCCCCCACCTTGCCGGCACAAAGGGTTTTTGGGCACCCAGCCAGCGGCCCCGGGTCCCATTTCTAAGGGGCCTTTCCCCGCTCCTGATCTGTGTGTTGACATTTCCAAGACAGATTAATTTTCCTAAAAACCCGGGCCCGGTTTCTATGGGCACGTGTTTCTACCAGGGGGGCCTTGGGGGGAAAGAACCCGCATCATCCCTGCGGTTTTGAAAGGGGCGGGGGCCGAAACTGAGAGCCCCCGTTACCATCGAAAACATCCACCCAGCTCACCCCTGAGCTGTCACAAAGGCGGAAACCATGGCCCCGTTTGTACTGTAATGGGGGTTTTTGGATTTCTGGGGCCAACGCAAGCGAAGATAGCCCATGCCCCAGGGGAATGGAGTCTAAGTAGCCCTGGTTTTCCCCAGAGCCGCCCGCAAACGGGATGGATTGTGCGGCGTGAGGCTACCAGGTGGGTTCCCCCTGATGTGACTGCTTGCGATGGCGGCCGGGGTACAGCGTGGTACAGAGTCGTGATCCAGAGACGTAGTCGGGGACAGGCAAAAGGTCGTGGCAGGCGGCAGAGGTTCGTGGTCAGAGACAGGCAGACGGTCAGGGCAGGTGGCAAACAGGCAAGGTCAGGAAACGTAGCGAAATGAACTGGTACACGGGTAATCAATACGGACTCCAAACACTCTCTAAACTCACGGAAAAACAAAACCAACAAACTGGCAGAGAGTGCTGGGGGCGTATACCTTATAAAGGGCCAGCGGCCGTCAAGAACCAATTAACGCGCGCGGGCCCTTTAAATCCGGGTCCAGCCGTCGCGCGTGCGCCTTAAGCAACGGGCACGCGCACGGCGGCTGTCAGAGCCGGAGACAGGAGCGGGGACTGGTGAGTATGGGGTTTCCTGCCCAGAGGCAGAAGGACAACGGCTGAGGGCAGCTGCGGCACCCGCGAAGGACCACGTAAGCAAAGGGGGACGGCTGCGGCGCGCCGTGGCGCCAAGCGCCGTGACAGTACCCCCCCTTAGCCCTCCCCCTCTTCCTTTGGAATTTAGAGAGGAGATCAGGGGACAGGTTGGCCTCAGGTTCCCATGAACGCTCCTCCGGACCGAAGCCCTTCCAGTCAATAAGGAAGAACCGCTTCTCCCTCACAGTCTTCTCCGCCAGCACCTCCTTGACCTCAAAGATGTTATCAGTATTAGCAACAGGAGAAGGTGAGACAGATCTATGGGAGAAGCGGTTCAGCACCACAGGCTTGAGGAGGGACACGTGAAACGCGTTCGGGATACGTAGAGTGGGGGGAAAGCGGAGCTTATAGGAGACTGGGTTCAGACGCCGAAGTACCACAAAAGGGCCCAAGTACTTGGGACCCAACTTGTAATGGGTACCTTAAAGCGGATGTATTTTCGCGGATAACCAAACCCTGTCCCTGGCTCAAATAGGGGCGGGGGCCTACGGTACTTGTCAGCCTGACGCTTGGTGCGGGCAGAAGCTCGTAGCAGGGCCTGTCGTGTGAGCCTTGATGTCCTTTACTTGGGCATCCACGGCAGGGATAAGAGACGAGGTTGCTAGCGGGAGAGGTGGGCGGGGATGTAACCAAAGACAACAAAAAAGGGGGAGGCCCCAGCAGATCTTGAATCTAAAGAGTTATTAAGAAAACTCTGCCCGGGGGAGAAGATCGGAAACCAGTTCTGACGAGCGGACACAAAGTGCCGCAAGTAGGTGCCCAACACCTGGTTAACCCTCTCTACCTCCCCGTTAGTTGAGGTGGTATGCAGATGAAAAATCCAGCTGAATCTGCAACTGACAGCACAAAGCCCGCCAAAATTTGGCGATAATGTGGACTCCTCTGTCAGAGACAATATGCAACGAGAGACCGTGCAAACGGAAAACATGATGGAAAAAATGTTGGGCCATCTGGGGGCAGGGGGGTAACCCAGGCAGGGGGATAAAGTGAGCCTTTTTGGAAAAACCGATCGGTCCCCACCCAGATGACCGTGTTTCCAGATGAGGGCGGGAGATCTGTGACAAAGTCCATGGCAACATGGGTCCAGGGTTTTTCCGGCACAGGGAGAGGCCCGCGGGTCTGTCCCTGACATCTTGAGCAAGGTTGGGCCACCAGTGATATCGGGAAACCAGCTGAAGAGACTTAAGGACTCCTGGATGCCCAGCAGTTCGGGAAGAATGTCCCCACCTCAGGATTCTGGGCCGCAAGGCAGGGCGGACAAAGGTCTTCCCCGGAGGTAGATGTTTAAGACCCACGGGGGCCACCATGAGGAGACGTTTGGGGGAATTAAAATGTTGAAACGGTGGTTCTGAGTCCACAGTGTCCAGGTTTCTAGAAAGGGCATCCCCCCTGACGTTCTTCTCAGCTGCCGAAAGTGCAGGAAAAAGTTAAAGCGAGCGAAGAAGGGGGAAACCACCTGGCTTGACGAGGATTTAGTCGCTGCACGGACTGTAGATAAAGGAGATTTTTAATGATCCGTGAAGTTTTTCAAAGGGATGGAAAGCCCCTCCAGCAAGTGCCACCATTCTTCTAGGGCCAAAAATTATGGGGGAGTAATTCACGGTCGGGGTAGTTCGCTCGGCTGGAGTGAGGTCTTAGAGAAAAAACCACAGGGTGCGCAGTTTTCCAGAGGCAGACTTCTGTAAGAGGACGGCTCCAGCACCCACTGAGGAGGCGTAAACTTCAAGGACGAACGGACGCTGCGGGTCCTGGCGAGACAGGACAGGAGCTGAAGCAAATGCCGATTTGAGGTGCTCAAAGGCTTCTTGAGCTTCTGGAGGCCAGTATTTGGAGTTGGCATTTTTCTTCGTCAGGGCCACTACCGGGGCCATGAGCGTGGAGAAGTGCGGAATAAATTGCCTGTAGTAATTTGCAAAGCCCAAAAAATCGTTGGATAGCCGAAGGCCCAAGGTCGGGGCCACTTTTTAAAACTGCAGACTGCTTGAGGGATCCATCTGGAGCCCCGGGATTCGTGTTGATGAAACCCCAAAAAGGGCAACGAGGTGCTTTTTCGAACAGACATTTTTCCGTTGGCATACAACTGATGTTTCTCGAGACTATCCCAGAGCACCAGCAGACTTGGTGGCGTTTGAGTCTTGAGATCCGGAGAAAAGATCAGGATGTCATCCAAGTAAACAATGACACAACATAAAGAGGTCGCGGAAGATCTCGTTGACAAAATGTTGGAAAACTGCTGGGGCGTTGCAAAGGCCAAAGGGCATGACCAGATATTCAAAATGCCCATCTCTGGTGTTGAAAGCCATTTTCCACTCGTCGCCTTTACGGATACGGATCAGGTTGTACGCCCCCCGTAGGTCAACTTGGAAAATATTCTCGCCCGCAGGCGACGAATAGCTCCAAGAATAAAGGGGGCAGGGGGTATCGATTTTTGATAGTAATTTTGTTAAGCCCCCGATAATCGATACAGGGTCGTAGATTCCATCCTTCTTTTCGACGAAAAAGAAGCCAGCCCCCGCAGAAGACTTGCATATGAAGCCCTTACGAAGGTTCTCCTGAATATACTCGGTCATAGCTTTAGTCTCCGGGACGGAAAGAGGAAAGACTCTGCCTCGGGGAGGAGAGTATACCCGGGTTTGCAGGTAAATAGGACAATAAAAAGGGCCCGGTGCGGGGGCAGCGTTTCGGCCTGTCTTTCAGAAAAACATCGGCAAAGTCTTGGTACGGAGTGGGCAGACCCGACAGAGGTTTTGAAGACTTTACTGGAGCGGGCCGAAGGGCAGAACGAAGAACCGGAAGGCATCGCGAGTGGCACGCAGGGCCCCAATGGATAATTTCACCCGTGTTCCAGTCCAAGGTCGGAGCATGCTCTTGCAGCCATGGAAGGCCCAGGAGAATCTCGGAAGAGGAACGAGGCAGGACCAGCAGCTTCAGAGTTTTCCTTGTGTAGAGCGCCTATCCGTAAGAGGGGGGCGCCATGCAGAACCGAATAACACCCTTTTAGGCATTCACCACATAACGGCGACGTACATGGGTTTCTGCAAAGGGGTCACCGGGAGACGAAACTTGGAGACCAGAGCCTGGCTGACAAAGTTCCCTGCGGACCCCGAATCAAGGAAGGCGGTGGCTTGGAAGGTGCTGTCCGGTGAAACTCCCACAGAGTACGGGAATGGTGAGACGGAGAGAGTGCTGCACAGACACCCAGGGACGCCTCTCCTGCGAACCCTAATGTGCGCCGAGTTTCCCGGACGTACCGGACAGTTCCCAATGAAGTGGCCAGAACCGCCACAGTAGAAGCATAACTGCCTCAGGCGACGCTGCGAGTATTCTTCCTGGGACAAGTGGGCTCTCTCGATGCGTACAGCTTCAAACCTCCGGAACCTTTGGCAGAAGTAGTGGAAATATTGAAAGACGGAGTCAAAACGTGGTAGCGGGCGTGGACGGGCGACCTCCCGTTGGGAAAACAGAGTTTGTTGTCTCCCGCAAAGCGAGTTATTCGGGAGGCCAACTGAATCAGTTCATCCCAGAGAGGACGGCAGATCCCGACCAGCGAGCTCATCCTTAATATGGCCCGAGAGACCTTGCCAGAAGGTTGCCACCAAAGCCTCATTATTCCACTTCAATTCAGAGGCAAGGGTGTGGAACAGCATGGAGTAGTGACCCACTGTGAATTCGCCTGCCCGGGGACGGAGCAAAAGCCGCCGCCGCGGAGGAGGCGCGGCCAGGTTCCTCGAAGACGTTGCGGAACACCTGGAGAAAGGCTTGTAGATTCGCATAACGGTGTGGCCCAGGCCAAGGCTTCCCCTGACAAGAGGCTAATAACAAAGGCCACCTTAGCTCGCTCGGTGGGGAAATGGTGCCCCAGAATTTCCAGGTGGATGGAGCATTGACTGATGAAGCCACGGCCCTTTCCTGGGATCTCCATCATAGTGTGACGGAAGCGGTAGTTGCAGAGAAGGTCCTGGAATGGGTGCAACTGGTGGTGGTGGTAAACAGGCAGCAAGGTCCTACATCGTGGCTGCGACTGGTCATTTCGCTGGCCTGCTGGGGCAAACAGCCCTCGAGACGTCCCGGAGAACGGGCAAGGGTACCCTGGCGGAATCCATGGCCAGTTTGTACTGTAATGGGGTTGGTGGATTCGCTGGACCAACGCAAGCGATGATAGCTATGCCACGCCAGGGAATGGAGTCTAAGTAGCCCCTGGTTTTCACCAGAGCCCACCGCAAAGCGGGGATGGAAATTGCTGCGGCGTAGGCTTCCCCGGTCGTTACCCTGACGTGACTGGCTTGCGATGGCGGGCCCGGGGGCAGGTGGTACAGAGTCGTGATTCAGAGACGTAGTCAGGGACAGGCAGAAGGTCATGGCAGGCGGCAGAGGTTCGTGGTCAGAGACAGGCAGACAGTCAGGGCATTCGGCAAACAGGCAAGGTCAGGAAACGTAGCGAAACGGACTGGTACACGGGTAATCAATACGGACTCCAAACACTCTCTAAACTCACGGAAAACACATCAACAAACTGGCAGAGAGTGCTGGGGGCGTATACCTTATATAGGGCCAGCGGCCGTCAATAACCAATTTATGGCGCGCTGGCCCTTTAAATCCAGTCCAGCCGTCTCGCGCGCGCCTTAAGCATCGGGCACGCGCACGGCGGCTGTCAGAGCCGGAGACAGGAGCGGGGACTGGTGAGTATGGGGCACCCGCACTGGTCTGTAAGCGCAGGGGGATGGCTGCGGCGAGCCGCAGCGCCAAGCGCCGTGACACTCGGCTTCTGGTATTGGGGGCAGGCAAGGGCCATGACAAGGCGGAACCCATCTGTGTCCACCAGACGGAAAGGGAACATTTCCAAGGCCAAAAGCCTGGCAAAAGCCGACATTCAGGTTTTGGCTTTGGGTTGGTTTGGGTTAAAGTGTTTCTTCTGCTCCGAAATCTGGTAGATGGAAGGCTGGCTGCTAGACTGGCCGCTGAATGGCGAAGGGGTAGGATGGGTCTCTGGTGGTGCTGGTGGTACTCAGGCGACGGTGGAGGTTGAAGCGGAGGCTGATCCTTGCTCATGACTCTGAGAGACATGGGCAGCTGAGGAACGCTTGGTGGTGGCGGAGGAGGAGGAGGCGCAGACAGAGGGTGTGACAGTGGATGGAAACCCGGGATCGATGTGGCATTTTTTCGCCAAGTGTTCCCTCCATTTCAACTCATGCATTCGCTGCATGTGACTAGACATGTTGGTGGTGGTTAAACACCTAAGATTCTTCCCCCTACTGATGCGTTTACGGCAAAGGCAGCAAATTTTGACATCACTGGGTGAATCAGAAGGCTTGCTCGAAAAAAAGGGCCCCGGCTTGAGAGGTCCTGGACCTTTTCAACGAGCGATAAGCGAGGAGCGGTGTTTCGCTGTCATGGCTGGCGGAATAATCTCACGAACTTGTGACGCCCTCTCCCTTTTTGAGGCGGGAGCTGTACTGGACAACTACCCCATCGTCTTCCTCCTCGTCCAGTGAATGATGCGCTCGCAAGCAAATTTGCTGAAAAGACCACGTTGGATCCGCAATGTCGTCATCATCATCATCAACATAGGTGAGTTCCTCGTCCTCACATTCTGCATCCTGGAGCTGCAGGCTACAAGCAAGAGGCACTGCAAGGCGTTGCCGACCACCCGGGATTTTTTCCGATTGACTGGCTTCCTTCTCCTCCTCTGTGGCATCAGTGATTAGGCGTCACAGCAGAGAAATCATCCCTCTTTGGCCTCTTGAGCTTTTAACATGCCTTCTGACCCAACCGCATTTTGTCATCAAAGAGGTCTTCAGAAAATTTGGGTTAATCCACAGTGGTGGGTACAGAGTTGACATTTGGGCTGCCTTCGCTTTATGTTGGACGGATGCTGACGATGTTGATACGACATTTGTGGCCGTGACTGGGAGGACGAGGAGGTAAGACTGCTGGATGCAGGTTGCATTAACCACTGAAGAACAGATTGGCAACCGAAGATCCGCTGGTTTGCGTGTTGTCGCCAGCACTGGAAGGAGCACCTTCTCTCGTACCTCTACCTCCATGCCCTACACCCCTCTTTGCTCGCTTACCACCTGCATTTTGCTCCATGTTCAGAAAGATAAAAATTAAAAAAGGTATGGAAGAGTTTTTTACAGTCTCTTATTGAAAGACGGCAAATCGCAGGTATTCTAAAATCCCTCTAATTTCCAACAGCCAACTAGGATTAGAAACAGAATTGTTTCTATCGAATACCTATGAAATGCGGTCTGGTGGAAGAACCGTAAGACCAAATCAACAGTGTTCTTCCTTCAGTCCCAGGGATTTACAGCTGCCCAGTAGGACTAGGGAATTGATAGTTTTCAACAAACTTTCAACATATGGCAATGACAAACGAGAACAGTTACTAGAAAATTTTTCTTATCAAAAATTGCCGTACAATTTTGGCTATTTGAAAAAAACTGGGCTTGCACCAGTGCAATACAGCTATTTAAAAGTTATACGGATAAAAAAGTGCTTTTTGCACCAATTAAATACACTCAACAGTAACAGAATATTTCTGATAATCAGATTTAAGTACAAGGTGGCTCTTTGAAAAAAACTGGGGCTGCACCACGTGCAATACAGATATTTAAAAGTTATACGGATAACAAAAGGTGGTTTTGCACCAATTAAATACACCAACAGTTACTACAAAATGTATGTATCCAAATTTAAGTACAACGTGGCTATTTGAAAAAAACTGGGGCGCACCAAAGTGCAATACAGCTATTTAAAAGTTATACAGATAACAGAAGGTGGTTTTTGCACCAATGAAATACACCAACAGTTGCTAGAAAATGTCTGTGTCCAAATTTAAGTACAAGGTGGCTCTTTGAAAAAAACTGGGGCGCACCACGTGCAATACAGCTATTTAAAAGTTATATGGATAACAAAAAAGGTGTTTTTGCACCAATGAAGTACACCAACAGTTACTAGAAAATGTCTGTATCCAAATGTAAGTACAAGGTGGCTCTTTGAAAAAAACTGGGGCGCACCAAAGTGCAATACAGCTATTTAAAAGTTAGACGGATAACAAAAGGTGGTTTTTGCACCAATGAAATACACCAACAGTTACTAGAAAATTTTCTGTATACAAATTTTAGAGTACAAGTGGCTCTTTGAAAAAAACTGGGGCGCACCAAAGTGCAATACAGCTATTTAAAAGTTAGACGGATAACAAAAGGTGGTTTTTGCACCAATGAAATACACCAACAGTTACTAGAAAATTTCTGTATCCAAATTTAAAGGGGTTGTCTCGCTACAAAGAATAGCTTTCAAATTGTAGGGAACACAACATAAAGACATTTTCCAAATATATTGCTTTGTTCATCTGTTTTCCCTAAGGAGATACAAGTGAATTTATGACCTCCCTGGCTATTTTCAGTTCCCTCAGTAACTGACCTGTAAACAATTCTCCCCCTGCTGTTTGTTCTATGAGAAAGCAGTGAGTGAAGTCATCACACAGGTCAAGGCAGTGTCTGTGCTGCTAGGCAGTAAAAAGCTTGATTTATTGTAATAATAAACAGAACTGTAATAAGGGCTTTTGTTTGAGGGATCAGATAAAGCCTTCTGTAAGCAGTTTGAGAAGCTTCTGAGCTAATCTGATTCTAATTAGCAACTGAAAGCACAGCATTGAATACAATGCCACAGGCTGTATGCAAATTTGTCAGTCTGAACCCGGAAGTGACAGAGTATTTCATTCTTGCAGCCTTTGAAACGCTGTAGGGAGACAACTCCTTTAAGTACAACCTGGCTATTTGAAAAAAGCTGGGACACACAAAATAAAAGGTACAATTTCACCTCAGGTGCGAGAAAAATGGCTGGCCCCAATGAAAAAAACCAAAATTTTAAAGGGAAAAAAAAAGT
>JAODAL010061629.1:0-20210 GCA_025379985.1 Phyllomedusa bahiana | reverse complement strand
TCGGCGCTCAGCGCCGTGGGGCATGAAGTTTAAAAAAAAAAAAATTTTTTTTAAGTGAAAACATATCTGAAAAGAGCAGAAAAATTTGATAAAATAAAGCTTTTTAAAAAAACCCCGAACAACCGTTGTGCGACCCCGGCGACATAGGAATTGCCATAGAGGAATTCCCGGGAAATAAGAAATTTCCCAAAATTGTTTTAAGCTTTCTCTTGGGTGGGCAAAAACCCCCAAATCAAATAGGACGACAAGCCCCTTTTACTAGGAGAATTAGACCAATCAGAATAGGGGGACAAAGCCCATTCTACCCTATGGAGGGTTTTGGACCAATCAGAATCCACGGCGGGACATTCAAAAAAAAGAAAAAAGGCGCAAAGAGCTGTTTGGTGAGCTAGGGGGGGCCGCCTACTCCCAATCACACGCGAGCTACTTCCCCCAAATAGTTATGGAGAATGAGCGCACTGAAATCTCGGCGCACAGCGCCGCGGGGCATGAAGTATTAATTAAAAAAATTCTTTTTAAAAAGTGTAAAACTTTACAAAAAAGACAGAAAAAATTTGTAAAAAAATAAAGCATTAAAAACCCAACAACGCTTTTGTCGCCAGACCCGGGCTACATGGGGAATTTGCCATAAGAAATTCCCGGGGGAAAATACAGTAATTCAAATTGTTTAAGCTATTCCCATTGGTGGGGCATAAACCAGCCGATCGAAAGGACGAAATGTCCCTTCTATCCTATGGAGGAGAATTGACCAATAAATAGGCGACAAAGCCCCATTTTAGCCTATGGAGAAAAAAGGACTAAACATTTTCAAAAAGGGGGGGACTTCAAAATCCCGTAAAAAAACAGAAAAGGTGTTGGTTTAAAACAGGGGGGCTCTTTCCCGCTTGCCAATCAAGCCGAGCCTTTCTAAGGTTCTAGGGGAAAAAAAATTTTTGAGCGCCTCTGTGATTGGGTAATTTCAAAGAGCCGGTAAAATTTTGGACCAATGGGAGACGGGGAGCTCCTAGGGCTTTGTAATGCAATCTGAAAACAAACTGTAATGGCCGAAATCACATTTTAACACTACACAAGTTTACGATGGGTTATAAAAGGAACCAATATGCGGAACGAAAAAAAAAATATTTAATTTCCCCAAAATCATGTTTTTTTCTTTATTTTGTGACCATACTATTGTCCTTGGGTAAAGAAAAAAAAGCGGACGGCGAAACATAGGCGCAGGCCGCACAGGGCCCCTGTCCCGACTTCGCCCCATACCTGGCGAGGCGCGGGGGACTTTTCATATTGTTGAGCGCCCCCCGGGGCGACATAAATAGGCGCAGATTCCGCCGGAAAAATGGGGGAAAACGGCCCCCGACCCCGGGGGATTCATACATGTGGCCCTTAGATTATAAAGAGTCCACAAAAACTGCACAGATTATTAGTCTATTTAAAATTTCCCGTGGTGCACCCCAAAACACACAGTGACATCATTTACATACAGTGCGCCTTTGTGATAAAAAAAAAGGTGACATTTCCCAACACACCAACCCATTTTTGATGCCCTATTCTCAATTAAATGAACTATCATACACCAAAACTAGGGGCTTTTTCGCCGCATGACCATTGTAATGGGGCCAAAAATTAACCCGTGCACCTCCACAACGCAATGCCCTATTAAAGCGCATTACATATACTAGTAATGACCGCTTGCGGCACGATTGGTGCAATGCCCCTTTTTTAGGCGCATTATTTTCCTACGCCAGATTTTTGAGAGGTTTGGGAACTTTTGGTGCATTTTACACTGATTTACTGTGCCTAAAAACTGCCGCGGTGCCGCCAATTTTCTGACATGTTGCCTTAAAAGTCAGACGATTAAAGGGGTATTTTGATCTTAGTTTTTTAGTTTTGCAAAGCAAAACCAAGGGGCACTGACATAACTGTGATTTTTTATTTTTTTTAAATGGAGTAATTTCTTGGGGGTTCATCTGTAGGGACCCTCTCAGTGGGGGCGCCGCTTGAAAAAATGGTCAGACGCTACATGCCATATCAGGTCTGCTCTGTTTGACTCGCAGTATATGCTTTTTGTGGATTGCATATGTCTGGAATCAGTCCCATTGCTTGATAGAGGGTAATGTCTTTCCAAAATGTCACCAAGCACATTATATTTTTTATATAATTGACCCTGATTTATCTGATAGTGCAATACTACATTGAAAACAAAAAAATATTTAAAAGCAACGTTTTTATACCCGGAGAAATGGGAGTTGGTTCTCTTTTGTGTCAGAAATTGAATGAAGGTGGCAGTGGTCAGTCCCCAGGAATGAGCACCCACAGAAAATTACCAAACCAGGGTTGTGCTGACTGACTACATTAAGTGACAGATTTTAATTCTTCAGTCATCTTTGAAATCTGTGCTCTAAAAGCCGAATGGTACTTTTCTCGTAGCCACATTGCTGTGCTTTCCCTCGGCAGCAGGATTATAGGTATTCGTTGTACTTGCGAGGAACACAGTGCAAACTAAATTGTGACACTTTCTCACTATCGACAGACCTAATTGGAGTTTAACATTTTGTACCTAAAATGTTATAAACAACAATTCTTAAAAAAAACCCAGTGAAACGACAATTAAATCTAAATTCTTACTGCATCCTTAGATAAATGTCTTGAGGGGTGTAGCTACAATAATACTTTTTTTGAGGGGCATTCTTTATATTTTGCGTCCTCAAGGCCTCTGCTAACTAGAAATGCCTAAAACATACAATAGTCATGACTCTAAAATCCACCAGGTGCTTTTTCTTCTCTAGGTCCCAGGATCTTCTTTTACAGGTCGGGTTCCCCTGGCTCCATGGAGTCAACGGGGTCCTGATCACCCGATGGAGCAGGGGAATGCCCTTTGATTATGCTGCGTAGTGATGAGCGATCAGTAAAAAAATCTAGATCGAGTCGATTGGTGAGTGTTAAGAAATATCGCTCTGTCGATTTTCGATTCTCGATGAAATCGCCGATTTCCACATTAAAGTTAATGTGGAGATAGATGACATCACGTTAATTTTTTTATGTTCCGAAACAGGTGTAAGACGAAGCTGGAATTACCTATACGCAATCTACACGTTTAAAAACTGGAATACGTGGATCCACTTAGCTGAAGGACAAATTTGGCTAATTAGAGTCACTAGAAAAAAAATCACAGGCTAAAATAATTAATTGTTTTTCAATGGTTAACTGAATATAGGATGAGTGACAGCCATAAGCTAATAGCTATAGCAGGTACACCGGTGAGGCCTGCCCCTTTGGAAAGATAAGAAGACTCCGCGTACTGGACATGGCAACACTGGTAACTGGCAGAGAGCCCCCTATTCAACTTTTTGCACCAGGGCCCAAAGAGACCTGATCATTACTGAAAGATGCGGTTGGTTAGCAAGGAGACATCCATATGTGCGGAACATGGAGGCTTCAGCTGTAGTGGCCATAGTTATAAGGGGTGCAGTGGTAGCCCAGAGGCTGCACATCAGTCATCCATTTACGTTTTCAGGGTCCCATTGCAAGCCTATAATCAAAATTGGGGCCCCCCAACCCTTTTACTAGTTCCCATTTTTAACATATCCACTGGGATCCTTTTTGATTATGGCGCTCTTGACAGGAGTACTGACCTATTGGCACCCCTTTTACAGAGCCTGATCCCAAAACGTAGCACAATTGGCTTTATGGAATAATCTAGAATAAAATTAGCAAGAAGAAATGAGTATTTCGAATAAGTTTTTTTTTCAATATGACCTTTACTATTGGTGTCTTTTACAGTACCCTGACCCCAAAAGCACCAAAAATACCCTATCGGACACTCTGATAAAATTAGACAAGAAAGAAGCATTGAGGTATGTCGAACATAGCTTTTTTACAATACAACACTTTACTATTGGTCGCCTTTTACAGTTAAAATATACTGCAAATAATTATAATAAAGAACATTGGGTTGGAAAACTATATGATCACAGAGAAGAGGATAACAAAATCCCAATTAAAATATAACTGTGATGGGGCGAAATTGATTCTAACGAAGTGCGAATTCGTTTGGTAAGAATTTCAGGGAAAACTCTCCGTGTTCGGAAACGAAGTCGATATTTTGGGGTACTTCGGGTGAACACGAAGTGTGCTTTCTGATTGAAATTATAAAATGGCTCGCGAGACAACATGGAGCTACATGGGGCGAAAGAATATGGGAGAAGAAGGGCATTAGCCTGGCATGACGATGTGCAGAGGTGAAGCCAACTCAGAGACGGCGGGATTCTGTGACGTCACCGCACCATATAGTCCGGGGCGCGCGAAGCTGGGAGGCTCACACTTCCTCTCACTGCACGATCAGGGGCTAAGGTGAGCTGCCGGCCGCCTGATAGACTTCTTACTGAAGAAATTGTTTTTGTATAGCGATTTCTGTGGGCGTTTTGTTTCTAGCCTTGTATACAAGAGACTGTTCATATCTCCTAACGTTTCTAATTTACTTTTTAGGGGTGTTTTGAATCTGAAAGTGCACAGTGTGCGTCTCTGACAAGCTGCTATACATTCAATAATCTCAATGCGGCGATCTGAGCGTCCAGGTTCCCTGTTTGTATTCATTTTGAAGAAACAGCGTGCTTTTTACTATATCAATTTACCAGACTTTCATTTTTGAGCTGCTCAATTCTATTTGTGCAATTAGCATACCAGGGGTGTTTATTAAGCGTTTGTTTTTGCTGGGGTGTGCGGGTACCCACAAGTAATCTGCTTTATTTTTCAAGAACGCCAAAATATATTAATTTTTCCTGTAGCGCTTCAAATTCAAAAAAGCAAAGGTAATTAGCAAATGTATCTTCTTGTTGTGTGGAGTAGATAAAACACGCAATTGTAACAAGCTTTCAAAGCTAGCTAGTTTGTGCGGCTCAATATCTTTGGCGCAATTTCACAGCACAGGGGTTATAATTTATGCCGTAGGTATTATGCTGGTTGTGATGACAAAGAATAAAGACCGTCTTTTTCCAAAGACCATAATATATACACTTTTTCCCTGTACGACACCTATTTTCCCACATGCAAAGGTTAATAATTACAAACGGTATCTCTTGTTGTCGTGCGTTAGACAAAACCAAGCAATTGAAACATGATACAAAGCTACTAGTTTGTGCGTTCTGCAATTCTTTGGCGTCAGATTTACAATCTCAGGGGTTTATTTACAGAGTTTGTTTTGCTGGTGTTGATAGACAAAATAATAAACCCGTCTTTGTCTTCAACGCCAAAATATTATACATTTTTCCGTAGTCCTATATCATGTCATTCCGAAGTGTTAAATTTAAGCCATGTTTGTGCTTTTAATTTAGTAAAACCTCCACAGTCTGCTTTTTAAACGACCACATACAAGTAAATTTTTTCCTGGCCATTTTTGTGGAGCGCAATTTATACTCCAAGGGTTACCCATAGGAAGCTTGCTTCACCTGGGTTCATTTGCGTGTCAAAAAAACAGGGTGTTCACTATTTATTCATCAATACGATATCATACATCAAACAGTGTCTGTGTGACATTTGTAGAACAAGAGCAGGTATGTCCGACAGAGAGGTTGGCGCAGGCTCTGCAATCTGCGAAGTAGGTCCAGTGGCACAACATCTCCTGGACAGGCCAGGGTGCAGCACAGCAAAGGGGACGTCGCAAGCAGCGGGACATCGGGTTGTATGGGATAAGGGCCAGACAACTGCCGCTGTAATCTAGCGGCCGTGTGTTGTTCGCAGCAAACCAAGGGTTCTTGACTTGCGTTGACTAGGTCATCCTCTTCCTCCCAAGATGGACATGATCTGAACAACCCCAGCCTAAGTCACGGTTGGGGCGGATCCTCTACCCTAACCATTAGTTGGCCATGGCCCCCCGTGGGACGAAGGACTCAGCGGCCCATCACCTGTCCTCAGCCCGCCTCTGTCCCATCCCGGATTCCCTCAGCCTGAGATCTACTATGTGGTCCTGGGACTCAGCGCCACTTATGTATAGCGGACGGGCGATAATGAACAATTTTGAGCCCGGGAGGGCACAGCCTCCAGCAGATACCTTGGGCAGCGAAGAAATGGGGCCAAATAACCCCTCTTTCTTGCAGTAGGCGGCCAAAGTTTAGACTGTGGAGGTGGCGCATGCGCGAAGGTCATGGTTTTTGATGAGCTAAGTCATCAGGCCTCACGGCATACCCAGATCCGGTGAATGAGGACAGCAGTGACGATGAAAACACAATTAAGATGATGATGTAGCAGGACCGAACTCTGGGAGCCAGCTGGTAAGGCGAAGGGCTTCCATTCTTAGATCAGGAGAAGAGGGCGTCAGCTTGCGAAGTCAGGCAGCAAGCGCGAGCACAGTCACGTGGGTCATGTGGCCGTGAGTCAAGTCAGGGATCTGCAGGCAGTGTGTGGGTACGGTCGTGGTGTTTGAGGTCGGCGGAGGCAGCCCGGAGTCACCGGTGCGTTAGAAAAAACCGACTTCGCAGGTCAAGAAAGTAGCGTGCAGACAGGGGATCAGCGAGTTCTGGCAGCGGACAGGGCAAAGTAGTCACTCAGTGCGGGAGTCCGTTGGCGGTAAAATACGATAACTGGACGGAGGTGTTTTTGGCAGTTCTTTGCTAAGACACCGGGAAAGGGCCGGCATATGGTATTTGATGTAGTAATCTCGTCGGGCTCAAGAAAAGTGAAGCGTGGCTCTGGGAGGTTCTAACCTTGGCACCACGGCACTGCGTCTCTAACACATGCAGCGGCTCCACCATCGGTGGACTGGGAGTAATTCGTCACGGCTCAGTATGTGAAGTCGGTCCATCCTGCCGCCGAAGGCAAAACAGACCAGCAGCAGCTCAGGCCCAGTGGACGCATTGCCATTGCAGCCAGGTTAAAGGGCTTCCACAACCTCTGCAAGAAGGGAGCTGTTTCGTTTTGAACATCATCTCACGGGTCCATGATGTCCCTGCCTCCATTCGTACTCATGGCGCCAGCTGTAGTTTCCAGCGAGGCAGAAATTGCAAATAAAGAAACACAGTCATGCGTCCAACCATCTTTGGTGCAGCAGCTGACGTCGATCCTGTTCCAATTTGTTGTGTATTGCAGTCCCTCCCTTTCCAACAATAGTGGTTCTCTGCACCATTTCAGTAGAACTAAATCGGACCTTGTGCCGAGATGCCGAGTTGGAGCAGTTCCAAGCCATAATTTATTTTCCAGAAAAGGCAGCTAGTTAGAAGTAGGGGAATAGTACCAAGCACTTCATTAAAATAATTTTTTGTAGAACAGATAAGGTGGGCCAGTCCTTGAGCATATCGGTTTGTTTCCAAGGTGCACGGCTCACCCAGCGGCGGTGACGTCTGGTGCTGTAACTACGGTCAGGGCAGTACATGTCCTTTAAGGCAACTCGGGTGAATTGTGCTTCCGGGCCCTAGGCACACACAACCAACAACTTGGGAAGGAACGCGCAGCTTCTCCCTCCACGTCTTGTCAAACTTGCTGCACCTGCGCCCAATGTCCGCCTCCTCCTCCTCCACCATCACTCAACATCTCAGCCTCCACATGTTCATGACTCCATCATACCTCATGTGTAGGGCAACAGCCGTGTTTGTCATCGCGCAGTTATACACCCTGGCTTGCCTCGGCGTCGACAGTAACCAGGGGATGGAGAGCGAAACTGCTACCGCAGTTCATGCAGCTGAATATCAGATGTGTGGCTTTCTCCGCGCGCCAGACTGCATATTTGGAAACCATGGTGGAACAGGACATAGGGAGGAACCATGGTGTTGCCGCCGCTTAGGCACCGGAGGAGGGATGTTGGTCCATGCTCCTGCATGGCGCACATGTTCCAATCTGGTTGTGCAAATTGGTTCCTGCAAGGCTTCCACCGATCTTCAAGGCAGAGATTCTGAGAAAATGGCCAGGAGGAAAACTGTGGCTATGCACTTTTCCATTATGTACAAGCCCAGGAACACCCTCCTGAGTTGCAGGCAGGGCAGAACGTGCCTCCACCAACACCACTCTGACTATGCGATGTTTACCACCGTGATCAATTCCAGCCTGCACATGTTGGAACCGGACTGTATGAGAAAGAGAAAGGCCTATTAAACGATTTTTTGATGATACAAGGCAGTACCGAAGTTCTCCCATGTGTAACTTTGATGTCAGCCAGTGGGCTAGCTCATGCGTGACACCTACCTAGCCGGGTTATGTTGGAGGCCATTCGAGGGAGACGCCAACTGTTATTTGTCAGTAGCCAGGGAATATCGTGCATGCGAATACCGTCATACCAGTGTCTTTCTTTGTCCTGAAAAACAGACATCTCCTGAAAAATCTGTTGGGCAGGGAGAATGGTAGACAGTTGCGCGGACTACATCTCGTGGCCACATGTCCTTGGCTGGAGGATGAATGGAGTGCAGTGGAGGAGGAATTGGAGCAGTAGCATGGTCTGGTGAATATGAGTGCGATTTTCTACCCAGGTGAACCCAATAAAAGTAGCAGGAGTAGAAGCGGAGCAGTGGGTGGATGGGTGAATGGAGATGAGTGAGAGACGAGGCAGCCATGACCGCAAGCCAAACCGTGGCAGCATACGTTTGGTAATGGAAACCACAACGGCAGGGCAGACCCTCACTTGGCCAGCCCCAGGCAGATAAAGTGAACAAATAAGGGAGGACGGTATAGTTGAACAACTTGATGACAGTTAATCTAGGAAGCTCACAACTATCTCAAAAAAATACTGGGGTTTTTTGATTGTTGGATCAGGGATCTGTAGAGGCATATCACTTCCATCTCAACACCCCTCGGATTAACTTACTCGGTAGAGCGTAGTTCACCATAATTAGATAGAATTGTATCCTTAGTTCATTATACACAATACCCTCAAGGTACTTGGTTGGAAAGGAGACCAGATAGGGATGTTCAAAAAAATTGTTGAGGCAAAGAAAATGTGTACACTGTCATCAGTACAACCAATACTTATATCTTTTACAAGTGCCTCAAATGGACAAGCAATTTTTTTATTCGTTGACTTTCGCCAATTGTAAACACAGAAGGAGTGGATCTACCTTGTGTACATGCCGGTCCCTATGTCAATTACTATTGTTGAAAAAAACAGAAGAGAGAATTATTCAAAGGAGAAGAGTGGCTAGATGAATCATCTGGGGGATATCGATAATACGATCGAGATACGTCAGCTGGCTCGGTAAACATCAGTGTGGGAATATATAATGGCCTGAACGGGGTTCAATCCTCTGCGCTTTTTGTTTTTGGATAGTTGTTGCAGGACCGCTCCCCCTGGGTGGAGATTGGGATAGACGAATCACTGTGTATAGGATCAGGTCCCAATGGAATTTACCGGTATGGGCACTCCTGTCCCAAACCAAAGGGCATAAATGTAGACTTTGCTATTGGTTGTTTTATAGGATAATAGCTCTATTTTTGGCTGGGCCTGTCGCAGCATTGCTTTGCCCCTCGTCCGCACGGTATCATAGAGGACACTATGGATTTTCTTATTTAAGGTCTGACCATTGGAACATGTTTCAGGTGTCATATTTTGTCAATTTTTTCATTTATTCACTTGATCTTACTTACAGGCTTGAACTATCAAACGTCAGCTTGAGGTCAATGTCACATTTTGTTACCCTGAACGTTCTTCTTTTTTTGGCCATTTTTCTTACAAGGCCCATGTTAATGTTGGCTACAGTGTTTGCTAAATAATATTTGCTCACAGTGGCAACAGTCATTTGTATATATGCCCCGCCACATTAGTCTTTTATTATTATATATCATGGTTAGATGATGTGGTGTTGGTAGTAAGTAAATGGTGGAGGGTCGGACACTGTGACAGTTAGTCGAATGTATGTGTGGTAGGGAGCATAGCGCATTCTTCATTTATTGATAATGGCGATCAATAACATGAACTGTCTTTCGGTACAATGCGCCAAGTGCTTTGTGTTGTAATCCAGGGCGCCGCCGGTGGGTTCGGGCCGGCATTTCAGCATTGCGCACGGATGGTTTGTCACTTTCCCGGCGATGTTAACCAGGAAGTGACCGGGTAGTGTATTCTTACCTTCCGGGCTATGCGCAGTTGAATACTCGGAACGCCGCACACGTACAAACCATGAGCTAAGAAAATAGGCCATCATGGTTGCTATGGGAACTGGAAGAGAGCATATGCAATGTGTTCAATGTTTAGTGTAAAACCATAGGGTATTGTTTATCATAGCGAGATTTCTTTGGGGCCAATTTAAAGAATAAAAAAGGCAGGCACAGAGAAAATATTGCTCTACCGACTATCTCCTCTTATCTTGGGGTTTGCCAGCGTACTAGTGGTGCTGCGGGAATTTTATCGTCATCTAATACAATCGGCAGCACTTGAGCTAAGTATCAGTTTATTCTATCATAATTTCGCCAAGTTACATGTGTTAGTGATATATGTCGTTGTATATAGCGTTTTCTTTTTCCCAGTGAGCAGAAATTTTGAATCCCCTGATTGCACACCTAGAATTGTTTGGGGGGGAAACGCGTCGGGACTAGCTGGGATATATTTAAATAGGTGTCTTTTTATTAACACGCATGTAGTGGTACATTGCTCTCGTCATTAATGCGCGAGCCGCTCATTTTCGGGGGCGGGATTTACTCCACCTGGAAGGGCGAGTGTGTAGCAGCTATTGCTGTAATCATCAACCTAGTATGTCAGTGGTAATGTTTCAGTGGGTTTAGATATTATTATTTTTAAAAAAGACAAGTAAAAGTTATGTTTTAACAGGGATTATTATTTGCCTCAGAGTGTAATTATTGGTATACAATCCTTCTGTTCATATAGATTTTGTAGTAATTTAGGGATGAGCACCTTGGAGTCACTTGTTGCCTGATGGCCGCAGCATGGCTTAATTTGCCTGGCTAGTGGACAGCCAAAATAGTTCAGATCGGCAGAGGGATGAGACTTACTGGCTCTCCACCACTATTGGGACCCTCGATTCCGTGTCCAAATGGGAAGTCTTTTCACAGCTATTGGAGGGAGGACAAACTCAAATACTATAGGGAAAATCCTCGTAATCAGGTGGACCGAGTGCCTATGTGTGGCATCGCATCCCTCCTCTGACAGGTTCTTGACTGGGGGGGTTCACATGCGCTCACGTACTACTGCAGCGGACTGCTGGCGGCGCGGAAAGGTGGGGGGGGGGTTAGGTAGCGTACAAGCTCCATCAGTAGTAACCTTAATTCTGGAGGCATCCTGATGAGCGGCTTCCTTCACCCGCCTAGTGAGGAGGGCAGTCGACCTGCAGCGCCAAGCAGCTGCTGGTACCTGGTGCGCAGTTCCGCTGAAACTAACAGGTTGAAGCCCCTACTGGACAGAAACTCTGCCACTCTCAGTTAGACAGATTCCGAGCTGGGATACTGAGGCAGCAAACTGGATGTGCTGAGGCCGCCAACTGCCGATGTTCTGCAGTGGAGAAAGCTGTCCTTGCCTTCCGGCAGTAGTGTGGCAATCGAGCGGGGTGTTAAGTGCGGCGGGGGCCATAAGTTTCAACAAGGAGCAACCCAGCTTGTCAAACGGGAGAAAAATTATTTGGAACGACTGCCTTTGTCAGATGAATCAGGCGAGTGAGTCGCGCCCTGGATTTCCACACACCAATGTCACTTAGGAGTCGTCACAGTCTGGGGGTTTCAAACTTACTGCCTCAAGCACACTATTTCTGATTTGAACGCCCACCTGGCTGAGTGCACACCACATCGTTGCTGCTGTTTCTCCCATCTGCCTACCACCTTCTTTACAGGGACTGGTATTGCCAACCACCTCAAACACTCTGTCATTGTGCCACTCTATGACCTCATGATGCTGTTGTCTGTTGCCGTGACCCATCCACACTGTTTGTTCTTGTGCCACTTCTGGTACCTCATGCTGTTGCTCCCTGCACGCGCCATACCTCAACTCTCTGTTCATTGTGCCACTTAGTGCCCTACTCCTTTTTTCGCCACCTCCAGAATTTGTCATTGTGTGCTCACTGTCTGAGACCTCATGCTGCGTCTGTGTAGCTGCTGCCGGTGTCCTCCACTCTGTGTCAGTTGTGCACTGCCCTGGACACTAATGTGCTACCGCCGTACTGAGCTACCTCGGCTCTACAATCAGTGTTTGCCACTCTGTGGCTTCCTGCTGTTTTGCCAGCTCCAGAGAGAATGTCATTGTGCCCACTCTTGACCTTCCTGCTGCTGCTGTGACTCCCTGCCGTGCCCTCTCCCACACAAGTGTAATTTTTGTGCCACACTGTGGCGCTAAATACTGTTTCTTGCCATCATCCAGAATGTCATTGAGCCACTAGTTGGACCTCGTACTGCTGCTGTTGTGACCTCTCCAGACTGTGTGTATTGTGCACAAGTCTGTTCGGACCTAATTCTAGGAGAGATAGAGAGAGATTAGAGAGTAGAGAGTGAGAGATATTTGCCAACCTCCAGAAATGTCTTTGTATGACACTTTCTGAAACAATTGCTGGCTGTGTGGCTGTTTGCCGTGTCCTCCATCAATGTGTCATTGTTGACACTGCCTGACATCATCGCTGCTGCCGCCGTGACCTCCACTCTCAAGATCATTGTGCATTAGCTGTGGCTTCTTTCCTGTTGGGTGACACCTCCCTTGACATGTATTGTGCCAGACTGCCACCTTGAGCTCTTTAATGCATGCTGTTTGTGACCCTCCACTCTCAGTCGCATTTTTGCCCTCTGCGTGAGCCTAGTCTGGATTTTTGCCACCTCCAGATTGTCTCAATCAGTCGCACTGCCGCTAACCTCATGCCTTCTGCCCGCCGTGACCTCCGTGACCGCTCTCGCAGTCATTTGTGCCATTCGGTGGCATTCTCCTGTTTTTGCACTCTCCGAATGTAACCTTGTGCCCACTGCTCTGACCTCATACTGCTGCTGTTGTGGACCTCTACACTGTGCTGATTGTGCCTCCACTCTGTGGCCGTAGTTACTGTTTGCCACCTCCAGAATGTCATTGTTGCCAATGTCGAGTACATCATCGCTGCTGCCTTTGTGGCTCGCCCTTTGCAGTTCCGTGCTCCTCCACACTGTCGTCATTCGTGTACACTTTGCTGACCCTCATGCTGCTTGCTCGTGGCCTGCTGCTGTGTCCTCCACACTGTGTCTTTGTTGTGCCACTTTTATGGACTCTCATGCTGCCCTGATGCTGGGTGCTGCCGTGTCACTCCACACTGTGTCATTGTGCCACTTGCGTGTGACCCATGCTAACTAGTTGTGGCCTGCTGCCGTGTCATCCACACTGTGTCATTGTGCCATCTTGGAGCTGAATCCTCATGCTGCTGCCGCGGTGACTCATCGCATCTCAGTCATTGTTTGCCCATTTGTGCGCTTCCTCCTGTTTTGCCTCACCTTCCAGAATGTTTCATTGTGCCACTGCCTTGACCTCCGTTGTCTTGATGCCGCGTGGAACCTAGCTCTCATGTTTAATTGTCGCCATTCTGTTGGCTTCCTCCTGTTTTGCCTCAACTCCAGAATGTTCATATGTGCCCCTGGCATGAACCTCATGCTGCTTGTGGTGCATGACGTCACCTCCACTCTCTGCTCACTAATGTTGGCCACCTGAAAGCTCTCAGCGTGTTTTTTTTCAGCTTTCGTCTGGCATAATGTACTTTATCAAGGCTAAATTCCCCGCTTGAGACTGGTTTATGGTCTCAGTTTTGCCCTCTTAAGTGGACCAGGTGAATTTTTATAGTGAAGCGATTCTAAGCGTAGCGGCGGCTAGAGTTATGTGCGTGTCATACCTAAAACACATCTTTGTATGAGACCAAACCAAGCATCACTTCTGCATTATTTAAGCATGGAACAACGATTCTACGCCACCCTGCAGGATCTGTGCAGCATAGGTAATAGCTGCTTTTTAATGCAGATATTCATCCCGAAGTAATTCCGGAGAGGATACCTCCGAAATGTATTTTTGTCACGGAAAAATTCGGCGAAGTGATACCGAAGCGAATTTTTTGCAGAAATTCGCCCAACTCTAAATCATAACGCGTTTAAAGATATGCACTAAAACTACAGCAAAGTAAAAAAATAGCCCCACTCATAAATTAACCAATTAGCGACCAGCTTGCCCATAGGACCAGGAAAAAGAACTTACAGTTTGATGATTCTTATATTGAAGGCAGGTATGGGGTGTAGAAAAACTAAGGAAAAAGATGGTAATGATCAAAAAAATATCCTGTACCAGACTTCCTACCCTAAAAATATCTGCACCCTCAAATGTGGGGACATTGCCCCAATAGGGGTGGCTCCACCTGGAAACCTAAACCCTGGGATACAACCTGACACTACAAATTAATTAAAAACAACTAATGCCGACAAAATCTGACCCGTTTCCCCCCACTGACAATAAGGGTTCTTCAGTGCACACCAGGGCACGCTACAATATGCATCCAGTCTGATGAATATGATACAAGGATGCATCAACCAATAGCAAATCCGGTACCATTGATGTGAGGTGGCAACCAGGAATAGACTATTAGCCCCTTATATATAAAACACATCTCCTCCCTAATGAAAAAAATAATCAATAAAACTGCCTCCTCGTTAAACAAGTACTTACGTCCTCCAATGCGGCGGAACGGTGCAAAATATCCTGCCATACATACTTGTTCCTATGACGCACGGCCACGATGCCCCGCATCAGAACAAAACATCCGGCGGAGGACAGAAATGCATCAGCATCGCCGGCATATAACCGCGCATGCGCAAACACTACTTACCGGCAAAAGAGCGAAGGATGTGCTTACTAAGCCAGCAATGACCGTGCGAAGCGCGGCCATGAAACGCAAAGGCACATATAAACAATGCATAACCTAAATTATAATAATAACATACTTGCGACTAGGACATTGACTATCACGGTCTTTTACAGCAACACGACCCCAAAACCACCAAAAATGCCCTTATGAACACTTAAAATAAAATTTACACGAGGAAATGCAGGCGGTTCATGGGGAGGCCCAGATGACGCTGCAACGCTGACAGTCGGGCCGAAGCAGGGTGCGAATGCCAGAAGTGTGAGCTAAGACCTCGAGCATTCCTGAGAAGAGAGTCAAGACCTGGGTAGCATTTAAGAAATTTATGTCTATACGAGAGCGCTTGTCTCGCCATCTAAAATTCGAAAAAGCCTTACGTATCACAATCACATCCTTATGCTTTAGCAACAGTGGAATATTTCGCAAAGGATATTGTCACATTATGCCATAAACTCGTCGGAAATGGGCTCAAGGAGCTCAGGTTCCTTTTTCATGAGTGCGGACGAAGTGAGCTTCACTTGGAAATGCTGGCTGACGCTCCAGTTCCACCCAGGTGCCCTTCTCCTTGGCTTCCTTTTTCTTCCTCTTGTTTTCCTTGACGCGCTGGAGGAAACTATCTCTGCTCTTGGAGTGGCGAATGTGCTCCACACGGACGTTGATTCTTTTGGCAAGGATTTTACCCTTGATCTGCTTGTTCACAATCACAATTATACCCACAGCATGCAGTGTAATATTGTAGATCCTGTCAGTCTTGCCATGAAAGCATTTATGTGGCATGCCTTTTTGTATGGTGCCCATGCCCTTAATGTACACAATGTCGCCTTTCTTGTAGATGCACATGTATGTTGATAAAGGCAGAAATCCATGTTTATGGAAGGGTCTTGAGAACATATACCGGGTTCCATGCCTTTTGCCTATTGTGTTCTTCATTTTCGCACCTTAAAAATGGCGAGTCCAGCAGAAAGAGAGGAACCAGCTTCCATCTCCTCCTCTGAAGGCATTAGCGATTGGGCGTCATAGCAGACAAAATCATCCTCTTTGGCCTCTTGATTTTTTTAAATGCCTTCTGACCCCAACCGCATTGTGACATCAAAGAGGTCTTCAGAATATGGATTATCCACAGTGGTCTGTACATTGGTTGATATGTTTTGCCGTGTTTGCTTCAGGTTGGACTGATAATGGCAATGATGATGATGACATTTGTGGCCGTGACTGAGAGGACGAGGAGGTAAAACCGCTGGATGCAGGTTGTGTTAACCACTGAAGAACAGATTGGCGACGGTCTTCAGTACTGAGATTCACAGGGAACCGACCAAGCGATGAGAGGCCTGAGGGTCCTGCAACTGACGATGTGCTTGACTGTGTGTTGTCTGGAGTACTGGAAGGTGGGCCTTGTCTCGTACCTCTAGCTCCAGGTCCTATCCCCCTCCTTGCTCACTTACCACCTCTAGTTCGCTCAATATTCAGAAAGATAAATATTAAAAAGGTCAAGATTTGTTGACAGTCTCTTATTGAAGAACTGTACTCCAAAGACAGCAAAACACAAGTGTTCTTAAATCCCTATAATTTCCAACTGGCAACTAGATTTAGAAACAGATTTTTTTTTCCATGGAATATCTATGAAATGGGGTGCTATGGAAAATCTCTGACACCAAATCAACAGTGTTCGTGCTTCAGTCCTTGCAATTTGGAACAGCCAACTAGGAATACAAATATAATTTTTGCTACGGAATATCTAAAAAATGTGGTCTAATGCGAAAAGCAACTAGGATTAGAAATATAATTTTTTTCTATGAAATGGGGTGCTATGGAAAACCTCTGACGCCACATCAACAGTGTTCTTGCTTCAGTCCTTGCAATTTGGAAAAGCCAACTAGGACTATAAATAGAATTTTTGCTACGGAATATCTAAAAAATGTGGTCTAATGCAAAAACCAACTAGGATTAGAAATATATTTTTTTTATGGAATATCTATGAAATGGGGTGCTATGTAAAATCTCTGACACCAAATTAAAACAGTGTTCTTGCTTTAGTCCTTGCAATTTGGAACAGCCAACTAAGACTACAAATAGAATTTTTGCTATGGAATATCTAAGAAATGTGGTCTAATGCGAACACCAACTAGGATTAGAAATGGAGTTTTTTTCTATGGAATATCTATGAAATGGGGTGATATGGAAAACCTCTGACACCAAATCAACAGTGTTCTTGCTCCAGTCCCCCCAACAAAAAAACTGCAGCAAGGAACTTTTGGGCAAACTGATAGGTGCCAAAAATACCTTTTAATATCCGTATACATTTTCAGAAAAAGGTGTTTTTTTTCACTTTTGGTCAGTCCCAAGCTTTGTTTGTAGATCTTACTTTGCAGTTAAATTTGGAATACAGAAAAATTTAGTAGTCACCACAAGTGAATTGATAGGTGCCAAAAAATACCTTTTATTATCCCGTATACATTTCAAAACAGGTGTTTTTACTTTGTCAGTTCAAGCATTGTTGTAAGATCAACTTTGCAGTTAAATTTAACCCAGCAATTTTGTTTTGATTTGAGGATTTGAGAATAGCTGTGATTTGCCGTCTTTTAATATGAGCCCTTTCAAAACTACTTACATACCTTCTCAAATTTTATATTTCTGAACATGGAGCAAAATTTTAGGGGGTTTAAGCGAGCAAAGAGGGGGGTGGCACATGGAGGTAGAGAAGAGAGAAGGTGCTCCTTCCAGTGCGGGCGAAAACACCATGAAGCGGTTCGTCAGTTGCAGGACGTCAGGCCTGTCATCGCTGGGCAGGGCCCTGTGAATTCTCAGTAACGAAACAGCGTCGCCTTTTCTGTTCTTCAGTGGTTAAAAGCAACCTGCAACCCGCCCTTTACCCCCCCGTCATCCCAGTCACGGCCACAAATTCGTCATCAGCATCATCAGCATCTGGGATTTTTAATTGTGGGGCAGACAGGGTTTTAATGGTCATTTGCGGGACAGAACAGATATAGTTTAATGTTCCAGTTCAACTAAAATGGGGGTTCAAGACTCCTTTTCCCGGCACTTTTTTAATTTGGGGGTCAGCAGGTTTAATGGGCGTTTCTGCGGTCCGGACAGTATAGTCAATGTCCAGTTCAACCCAAAATGGTGTTTTTAAAGACTCCTTTTTCCTTTCATTTTTAATCTGTGGGTCAGACAGGTTTAATGGTCATATGTGGTTTCAGAAACGGTATAGTCAATGTCCAGTTCAACTAAAATGTGTGGTTCAAAGACTCCTTTTTCCCCGGCACTTTTTTAAACTTGGGGTCATGCAAGTTTGCGGCTCATGCTGCGTTCCAGGACAGGGTTTTTTCAATGTCCAGTTCAAGTAAAATGATGGTTCAAATCATACTGCCTTCTGGCACTTTTTAATTTTTGGGGTCATGCAGGTTTAAGGGTCATGCTGTGGTGCAAGGGCAGGGATAGTGAATGGTTTTGTTGATTTTTTTTCTGTGGCTTTTAGAACATAAGTGTGTTGCCTAAGATGTTTTGCCCGTATCCATTTGACTGTTATGGATGTTAAATTTCCCGCTTCTCCATCCCTGTTTGGGTGTAAGAATGAAGGTGTTTTTTCCTCTGCCATAGACTTTAATGGTCATCGGCGATAATCTATTATCGACTATCGGATATCTTATTGATAATTGCCGATATCGACTATCGACCCGATGACGATAGTCAACGTAATCGCTAATCACTAATGCACGTCACCGAGAAACCTGGCCTCGGTGAGGTAGAAGCCGTCATTTTGTTCTGTGTCAGCTATGGTAGATAAGTTGACACGTTTAGCAGTGTAGTTTACCAGAAAACCGTTAAGGAGCAGCAACAGGTGAATCAGTCCCTGCAACAGCTTTGGCGGAGAGGCAAGGCGCGACTCAGGGGCTGCAGGTGGCACCCCGACAGCTCGTACAGAGCGCGCTAAGGAAAATGATGGCTAAGGATGATATTGAGGCTTATCTGGGCACATTTGAGATGATTGCTGAGAAGGAACAACTACTCCACGACCAGTGGGCAGATGTGCTAGCCCGCTTTGTTACGGGAGAACCCCAGAAGGCATACTTCGACTTACGGGTCCAGTATGCAAAAGTCTATGCAAAGCCCCGGGGACGGCTCCTAGCCTGGCTAGGAGTTACCTTGGCCGTTCGAACACAGCGTGTATACTCCTGGGAGTATGACCAGAACAAACGTGCGCGGTCGCAAATGTACGACCTGTTTCATCTGACAAGCAAGTGGGTGCAGCCAAAGGAGCTTATGTTAGTGCAGATCGTGGAATGGGTGGTGTGTGACCGTTTCATACGGGCCCTGCCTGTGAGGATACAATGCTGCCTAGAATACACAGATCCAAAAAAGTGTTGATGAGCCGGTGTCCGTCGTGGAGCGGTTTACCGCTACTGAGTTGTTCCTACAGGACTTACATGCCACAGGGAACCAGCCGGTAAGACTGTTCCTATTACTTGGGGGGCAAGACTGTATGGCAAGGAGGGTTGCCGATTGCAAAATGAGCCCATGGACTGTGACTTGGGAAGGTGCAGGTCATATATTGCCAGGCCTTCTTATGCAGCTCAAAGGGACAGTATGGGTGACCGGCAGGTGTATCCTGTCAGAGAGGAAGGTCGTCCTGTAATGGCTCTGATGGACTCGGGGAGTCTAGTGACTATAGTTCAAGCCAGTCTGGTCACTGCAGTTAAAATCCAGACCCTCCGCGTGGGGGTTATCTGCATTCAGGGCCGCCGATAGGGCAGTATAACCAGTACTGCTCTACCGGGCCCGGGCGGTCTGTAAAGTTAGTGGGGCCCCGCCGCCGGCAGGCTCTGCCCCCTTGATTCACAGAGGCTCTCTCTTAATTGTATGCATGTCCGTGCGACGCGCATACAATTAAGATGAACGGCGGAGCAGGGAGAGCTGTGTGCTCCCTGCCCCTGCCCTACATAGCTGGTAGGCGGCGTGATGTGAGTGACGTCATCGCGACGCCTGCCAAGCTTCCTGTCCTCGGCCCCAAACCTAAAGCAGCAGGCTTAGGGCCGGGAGCGGACAGAGACTCCGGGGGAGCGTGGCAAGGTGAGTAATAAGCTACAGGGGTGGGGGGAAACTATTGCTACAGGGGGCCCTGAAAGGGGGGGGGGAACTATTGCTACAGGGGGCCCTGAAAGGGGGGGGCATTGCTACAGGGGGCCCGGAAAGGGGGGGGGGGAACTATTGCTACGGGGGCCCTGAAAAAGGGGGGAAACTATTGCTAAAGGGGGCACTGAAAGGGGGGAACTATTCCTAAAGGGGGCCCTGAAAGCGGGGGAAATATTGTACGGGGATGGAAAGGGTGGGGGAACTATTGCTACAGTGGGCCCTGAAGGGGGGGGGGGAACTATTGCTAACGGGGGCCCGGAAAGGGGGGGGGAACTAGTGTCAGGGGGGCCCGAAAGGGTGGGGGAAATAGTT
>JAODAL010061628.1:0-20211 GCA_025379985.1 Phyllomedusa bahiana | reverse complement strand
CCGAAGCCTTTTAGTCAAAAAGGACCCTGGCTCTTTAAAGAAGCTCCCTGATGGATAAGCCTTATTTTTGAAAAGGGGGTTTTTAAAGAAAAAACAATAGCTACAGCTTATTTTTAAAAAGAATTTAAAGTCATACAGAAGTGGGTGGCGTTTGAGTTTTTTTTTAAGGGGTTTCTTTGCTTATCATTGCTAGGGCTATTTTCTTTTTACTGAAAATTTTGCTTCTCTCTTTTCCCCCAAAGGTTTTTTTTTTTCACATGTACAGCATGAAAGGGTTTGGTTTGTATCCCGTAAACACCCAAAAAAATGGTTTACTTCCAAAACCGGTCGGGTATCCCTTTGTTTCTACCCAGATAGCGGGCAATCTCAACATTACCCACATTTTTTTTTTAGGAGGTTTTAGGAGAAAAAGGGAAATTAGGGAAACGATAGGCACTATCCCACATTTCCCTGCCCCAATACTTCTGACAAGGGAGCCCCCGCCCCTTTCGGGCAGGCACATTTTGGAAAGGGGCCAAAAAGGGGTTGTTTTATGCCCACATCATATTGGAGTCGGGGTTGGGGAAAAATTTTTCTCATTGTGGGAAAATGTTTTTAAACCAATCCTTCCGTTGTTTCCCCCAAAAAAGGGGAAAAACCAAAACAAACAATTGGGGCCCAAAAATTTAAACCAACACACAATATAGAAAAACCAAACTAAGCAAGCTTTTCCCTGAAAACCCTTTAAAACCCATAAAAGTGAACCCCCTGTTCCCGGGATTGATCAAATCCTGAGTTACGTTTTAATTCTTCTAGAGATCATTTTACTTTTTTAAGGCCACAGTGCCCTTTCCCTTTTCGGTCCCGGATTATCTGGGATAAAATTTACAGCGGGTTTTCCCCCGTTTCATTTTACACATCCTCCTTTCTCAGCAACCCATTTTCCCAGAGCCTCCGATCTCCAGGCTACAGCAAAGGTCGGGCCACCCTATCTCCCGGGGACACCCAGGGTTGTCTCCTCCGATCTGCCGGGCTACAAGCAGAGGCCCGGGCCATCCTGGGTCTGCCGGCAAAGCAGGGGTGGTCCCCTTCTTCCGATCTGCCGGGTTTACAGCAGGGGTTGTCCTCCCCCTGATCTCCCGGGCTACAGCAGATTTTTGGGCCCCTCCTGATCTGCCAGGCTACACAGGGGTTTTTGTCCCCCTCCTAAATCGGGCCATTTTACAAGAGGGGGGGTTTCCCCCTGACTGCCGGGTACGGGCGAGGTTGTCTCCTCCTAAATCTCCCGGGTTACAGCAGAGGAAAGTCTCCTCCTGATCTCCCGGCTACAGCAGGGGTTGGTTCCCCCTGTTTTGCCAGGCTACAGCAGGGGTTTTTGTTCCTCCGTCTCCCCAGGTTTACAGCAGAGGTTTCTCCTCCTGATCTGCCGGGTTTCCAGCAGAGGTTTCTCCTCCTGTTTCTGCCAGGCAAAAAGCAGAGGTCGGGGCCACCCGATCTCCCAGGCTACAGAAAAGAGGTCGGGCCCCAACCTTTGATCTGCCGGGCAACAGCAGGGGTTGTCTCCTCCTGATCTCCCAGGTACGGGCAAGGGGGGGCCCCATCCTAAATTTTCCGGCTACAGCAGGGGTTGTCCCCCCTTTATCTGCCAGGTACAGCAGGGGTTGTTCCCCCCTGATTCCGGGTTTACAGCAGGGGTTTTGTCTCCTTTTGTTCCCCGGGGCAAACAGCGGGAGGTGGGGCCCCCTGATCTGCCGGCTCAGAAAGGGGTTTTCTCCTCCTGTTCTGCCAGGTACAACATTGGTGGGGCCCCCCGACTGCCAGGTACAGCAGGGGTGGGGCCCCCCTCCTGATTTTCCCGGGCCCACAGCAGAGGTCGGGCCCCCCTTATCGGGCCAGGCTACAGCAGGGGTTTGGGCCCTCCTCCGATTGCCAGGCTACAGCAGAGGTTGACCCCTCCTGTTTTCCCCGGGTTTTCAGCAGGGGTTTGGGTCCCTCCTGATCTGCCAGGTTTACAGAAAGGGGTTTTGTCCCCTCCTATAACCCGGGCCTACAGCAGGGTTTGGGGGGCCCTCCGATCTGCCGGGCTACTGCAGAGGTTGTCTACCGATCTGAGGCAAACAGCAGAGGTTGTCTCCTCCTGATCGCCGGGGTACAGCAGGGTTGTCTCCCCCTGATCTGCCAGCTACAGCGGGGTTTTCCCCCCTGACCCTTCCCAAAGGCTACTGCAGGGTTTCTCCTCCTGTTTCCCGGCTACAGCAGGGGTTTGTCTCCCCCCTGATCTCCCAGGCTACAGCAGAGGTTGTCTCCCCTGATCTCCCGGGGGCTACACGGGATTTGGGGTTTCCTCCGATCTCCCAAAGGCCCTACAGAAAAGGGGTTTGGGGCCCCCTTCCTGATCTGCCAGGCAACAGCAGAGGGGGTTTTCCCTCCTGATCGGGCCAGGCTCGCAGAGGTTGGGCCCTCCTGACTCCCGGGGCTACAAAAAAGGTGGGGCCCTCCTATCTCCCGGGCCCAGCAGGGTTTGGGGCCTCCTGTTTTCTGCCAGGTAAAGCAGGGGTTTTTTCCCCTCCTGATCGGGCCGGCTCACAGGGGTTGGGCCCCCCTGACTCCCAAAGGTACAGCAGGGGGTGGGCCTCCTAAATCTCCCGGGGCTCCACAGGGGTTTGGGCCCCCCTGATCTGCCAGGCTACAGCAGGGGTTTTGGGCCCACCTGTTTTCCCCCGGGGACGGGGGGGTTTGGGGCCCTCCTTTTTATCCCGGGGCTACAGCGGGGTTGTCCCCTCCGATTGCCAGGTTCAGCAGAGGTTGCTCCCCCTGTTTCTGCCGGCTACCAAGGTTGTTCCTCCTGATCTGCCGGGTTTACCCCGTGGTTGTCTTTTTCCCTGATCTCCCCGGGCCCTACAGCAGAGGTTGGGCCCTCCGATTCCCCGGGCTACAGCAGAGGTTGTCTCCCCCATCTGCCAGGCTACAGCAGGGTTGTCTTTTCCTTTTGGGCCAGGCAAAAAGCAGAGGTTGGGCCCCCCTGATCTGCCGGGCTAAACAGAGGTTTGTCCTCCTAAACTGCCAGGCTCCAGCAGGGGTTTTCTCCCCCTGACCCTGCCAGGCTACAGAAAGGGGTTTGGGCCCCCTTTCCTGATCTGCCGGGCAACAGAAAGGGGTTTTGTCTCCTCCGGATCTCCCCGGCTACAGCAGGGGTTGGGGTCCTCCGATCTCCCCCAGGCTACAGCAAGGGGGGCCCCCTCCAAAATCGCCAGGCACACCCGGGGTTTAAAGGTACCTCCTGATCTGCCAGGCACAGCAGAGGTTAGGTTCCTCCTGATCTGCCGGGTTACAGCAGGGGTTTGGTTCCCCCTAAATCGCCGGCACAGCAGAGGTTGTCCCCCCTAAAATCTGCCAAGCTAAAAGCAGAGGTTGTTCCTCCGATCTGCCAGGTTTCAGCAGAGGTTGGGCCCCCCTAAACTGCCGGCTATGCAGAGGTTGTCCCCCTAAATCTGCCAGGTTTTCAGCAAGGGTCTCCCCCCTAATCTCCCAGGTTTCACAGAGGTTGTCCCCTCCTGTTTGCCGGGGAACAGCAAGGTTGTTTTCCCCCTTTCCGCCAGGCTACAGCAGAGGTTTTCCCCCATCCTATCTGCCAGGCTACAGCAAGGGGGTTTGGACCCCCCTGATCTGCCGGGATACAGCATGGTTTTTCCCCTAAAATCGCCAGGCTACAGCAGGGGTTTGGGGGCCCCTCCTTTATCTGCCAGGCGGGCAGCAGGGGGGGGGGCCCCTTTCCTAAATTGCCGGGGCTCCGAAAGGGGTTTGGGGGCCCTCCTTTTTCCTCCCCGGGCATCAGCAAGGTTGGGCCCCCCCTGATCTGCCGGCTCCCAGCAAGGTTTCCCCTCCTAAATCTGCCAGGCTAACCCAAGGTTTTTCTCCTCCTTTTTCGGGCCAGGTACGAAAGGGTTGGACCCTCCTGATTGCCAGGTTTACAGCAGGGGTTTTCTCCTATCTGCCAGGCTCCGAAAGAGGTTAAAACCCCCCGATCTCCCAGGCTGCAGCAGGGGTTGTCTCCTCCTGATCTGCCAGGCCGCGGGGCACCGGGGTGTTTTTGACAAATCTCTGCTGGTTATAATATTTGTGGGTTTACCCCAAATTTTACTTTCTTGTTGCCAGTGATTTTTGGGTTTAAGAGATTAAAAAACCCAGAAACCCGATTTGGATCCTTTTGTTTTAAACTCTTTGGGGCCCCCTTTTGGGACTCCAAATACATCAATATAGAGGGGGGTAAAAAACCCCCTTTTTTTTTGGGTTCCCCCCTTCTGCTCCTAGCTCCCTGGGCTCATTTGGGTGGGGCTTTTCCCCTTCACTCAGTATGGGGGAATGGGGAAAGTAACTTGGTCAGGGCGCTTTGGCCCGGTCCATTTACACTCTATTTGGTCCTGAGTTTTAAAAACTCCACAAACCAAATTTTATATGCCCCCTAGGTTTGGGCCCTGATTTCTTTTTGGAAAGGGTCCCAAATTTATGTTACTGTATGGGGGAAAAACCCCTTTTTTTGGGGAAATTTTTTTCTGGAATTGCCATTTCTCTTTCCTACTGGTATAGCAGGTAAAATTTTCCCCTGGGTGACGTGCCCCCAACTGGGGGCCCTTAGTTCCCTTTTTGGGAAATGTTTGGGTACTGGGCCCTTTCCAATTCCTCACAGGCTGCATGATTTTTTGGTGGTGTATAGACTGAAAAAAACATTTCCTTGTGCTGCCCCCGGGAATATTTTGGGGGACAGTGCCTATATGGGGCCTGGAAGCTAAACAGACTTTGGGGCTGGTATTTTTTCCCCAAATCAGCCAAAAATTTTTTAAATCTGAAAAACCCCAACTCTACCCTTTTTTAGTTTTTCCATCAAGGGTAGGACACCCCATGGTTTGTCAGGGCCCGAAAAGCCCGCAAAGGGCAAAAGGGCGGGTTTCCCGGGTTTTTGGTGCGGGGGACCCCCAAACCCTTTCTCTGGGTTTTTTGGTTCTTGTTTTAAAAATAAATTTTTTTTCAAAAACCCCCCATGCCCCCCCTCATAAAAAATGCCCCCCGGGATTTTATTTTCCCCCGCCGGGACCCCTGAGGGTTTAAATGGATAAGGTTGGGGTTCTTGCTTTCACGGTATTCCCTGTTCTTGAGGGGACCCGGGTTTTTTTTAGATCATCCTTGTCAGAAAGGGGCTTCCCCGTTTATCTTTCCGGGTTTAAAAGGCAGTCTTTTAGTTAAAAACCCCCATCCTTCCCCATTTTTTGCTTCCCCACACCCCAGTATAGAAGGAGCGTCCCCGGGACTCATCCGTCACACAAAAGTTTACACCGGGGCAGGGGGGATTTTTTCATTGTAGATGTTGCACTGTTGGGAACCTCTACAACATACTACACCCACAAAACTCAACAAAAATTGTCCCATATGAGCACTGGATATTTATACCAGGGGGTTTGGCCATCCCCTTTCTTTGGAAAAGGGCCACCGAGGGGTTTCCCCCCCCCCCTAAAACCAAGATTTAGAACAACATGGGAACTTAACATTATTTAAGAGCACCGCCTGCTTAAATCCCCGGGGGGTGGAGCAAATCTTACAGGTTGCAACCCGTGGTCCCACACGGGGCGGCCCCTTCCAACCCTGGGCCTTTTGGGGTTTTACACACAAATTCTTCAGGGGTTAACTCATTTCCCAGGTTGTCTTATGGGAAAGAAAAGTCTGGGGTCTGGGTCCGGAATGGGGGGAAAAACTCTGAAGCATTATTTGAAAATTTCTTTACCCAATGCATTCACAAAAAAAAGGCCCCATAGCTCATTTTGTAGCTGAAAACGTGGGGGAAAATATGCCCCTGGCCTTGGGGAAAATGCCAAAAAAAACTCATAGGGCAAAAGAGAAAAATTACCCCGGGGGGGGGGGGGGGGGGGGGGCGGATCTAAACAAGGCTTTGGGCAGGCTGTCTGGCCAGGGATGCCAACTTTCTTTGCGCTTTGAGCATTCTGGACTTGGGGGTTTCCCAAATTCATTCTTTTATTTTCCCCCTGTTTTTTTCCGGTTTGGTAGGGGTGTGCAGGGGGCTAGAGAATTTCCCCAAATGTTGTCCATCCTTCCTTCTTTCCCGGTTTGGGGCTGTGAACCGGGCCCCCTGGTCCCCTCAATCACTTTTGGTACTTGTATGGGGAACACAACTTTGTCAGCGCTTTTGGCAGTTGTCTTTGCGGGATTAGCCACAGGGAACGTTTCTGGCCTTTTGAAAAATGTCCAACAATGACGGGGATATTCGTTCTTAGGACTTGGGATCTGTATTGGTCAATTGGACCCTTTGGGAAAGGATGGAGAGGCTTTCCCAAATGTTTGGGTGGTATTTTACTGGTTCCCAGGGGTTTCTTCAGCACGGTGACACAACCTGGTAAGGGGTTTGGAGTGTAGAGATTCCGGGGGCTAGGTGTACTTGTCAATCAATTCTTCATCAAAGTCTTAGCAGTGTTGGCCCATGGCCCCCTGAACAACTGTGGATATAGGCCCTGGGCAACAAGGGGGGTCTGCCAGCTCTGTAAATCCCTCTTTTCCTTTTTTTTTCCTTTCTTCTTCCAGTTCTTGTTTCGATCCGCTGCTTTCTGTTTCAGTTTGTACGTAATGTTTGGATGGAGGGTCTGTAGTTCGGCTCTTGGGGGCACAGTATCTTTAAAGGCCCCTTCCTTTGCCGCTTTGTGTTGAGTTTTCCGTTTTGCCTTCACTTTCAAGACGGCAACCTTTTCGGGAACGGGGCGCTTCCCGGGTTTCTGATGGGTTTTCATGCTTGATGGGTCCCGCTTTGTCGGAATCCTCGTGAATTCCAAATGGGGCAAAAATTTCCCCCCATCCATAGGCATATCTGGAGTCTGTGTAGTGTTGGCTGTCTTTTCCTTGGCCCTCTGCTGGGTGTGGTCAAGGGTTCGATTTGCTTCTTTTTTTCCGACTTTTATGAGGGGAAACTTTTTGCCAAAAATATCATCCACTGTTGCAATCTTTCCTGTGTGATGCGGCCTTGTTCATCGCAAACCTGGTTCAATCGACTAGAGAGTATCTTTTTTTTTTTACTTTTCGAGGAAAAATAGGGTGTCTCCATTTGATCACCCAGCAATCATGGGTGTCCCCTCTTTTTGTCTCTCCCCCCCTCCGCATTCCACTATCTCCTCTTTAAAGTGGAAGAGGAGCTACCGAGGGGCTACATCTCATAAGCTGACATTGTTCAGTAGAGGAGAGAACATTGGAGGCTTAGATGTCAGCAGGACGAGGGAGTGTCTGAGTACAATATCCGCTGTTTTATCCAGCAGCACTTGGGCTGCAAATACAGCTTGTAAACTGGAAGGTTCTCCCCTTGCAGCGGGGTCCAGCCTTGCAGAGTAGTATCCAACTGGTCTGTTTCGGCCTGCATGGGCCTGTGCTAGGACCCCCAATGCATATCCCTTTTTTTTTTTCCTAATGCGAAGAGCTTGAAGGTCTTCTGGTAGTCCGGGATGCGTAGTGCAGGGGCACTGGCAAAGTCTGCTTTCAGCTTCTGAAAGGACTCTAAGCATCTTCATCAAGGTGGAAGGGAGTTGTCTTCACTGCCTCATACCAGAATTTGCACAAGGGTGGATATCCCTGTCCTATAGATGCTGGGCTTCAGGAATAAGGCAGGCATCAGGAGCAGGCTCTGAGTATCTGGGATTGTGGTGTTCTCTTCTTATTTTGCAGGGGGGCAGTGTCCTGCTCTGTTGCAGTTCAAGCAAGCGGTGGGCTTGGCTTGTAGGCTCAGAGTCCACCATCACAGGAACAGGCTTTGATCTCAAAATCTCCCGCAGGCAGATTGTTTTCGATGCCTTTTGGCAACTAGAGGCATCAAATCTCTCGGTGGCCGGACCATCCTCAGCTGCTTCTCCGTAGAGTCCAGCAGGACAATTCGTTCGGTCCTGGTCAGCATCCGAGCAGGTGGCTTCTCAGACAGAGGAGAATCCCAGATCAGAGAACATCTGAGACATCTGTGCATGGTATTCCTCCTAATCTTGGTTGGTGTCAATCAGCGGGTTAAACAACATTACACTCTGGAGGCACCCAGTGATCTCATCCATATCGACAGCTTGATGAGGGATTGGGCCAAATAGGCCAGTCTGATTACTTGCACCTCTTTTGCAGGTGGTTGCAGATTTCTTGCAAAATCTGTATTATCTTCCAGTTTTAGGGCACAGGCTTTTTTTCCAGGCAATGCTCGACTCAGAGGAACAGGACCTAATTTCATTCGGGTCTTTTCTTCCAGTCTCCTTTCCGTAAGGCCTGTGAGATCAGGGGGTCTGCAATGTCCCCTGTTCAAACTGACTACTCCTCCAGTGAGGGTTCCCGGGGGTGTTCTGTGCAGTGGGCCTGCTGATTGCCTCTCGCCAGCGGCACACCAACTATTTCCCCTGACCTGTGTATGAGCTCATCCGTCGTTCTTCCCCCTTTTTGTCATCCTTGTGCTGTTGGACCTGCTCCAACAGTATCCCCCCCCCCCCCCCCAGTACCATGAGGTTCTCCACTTTAGGGCTGGTTGTGTTGGTCACCATATATCCCCAGTATCTGCATCCATGATTGGAAATACAGATACAGTGCTGTGTGCCACCATCTTGGTCAGGAAGCGGAAGTGTTGACCCGGAAGGGTCCGGCAGTAACCCAGGAGGAAGAGGATGTGACATCCAATTGGGAGCAGTAGGCGTAACTGGGTAGAAGGTGTGGTTGCAGTGGGCAGGGCAGCTTGTGTCACAGGGGGCCATCCTTGGGGCATGGTTCCCCATTGTTGCAACAGTTCTCTCTACACCCCTGATTTTACTCTCCACCCCCAGGACAAGTCCGTCCGCCATTACAGGGCGTTAGCACAGTATTCACCATTGTCTTGCATGCATCAATAGGCTTATGATACACATATACAACGCCTTCCTTTGTTGCCTGTTCCACCCTTCATCACAAATGCTTTCTGATGTCTTAAAGGGGATTTGCCAGGACGCCTCATTATATCTATTATCTATTCCTATTATCTATCTATTTTTTCTATCTATCTATCTATCTCCTATCTTCTATCTATCATTCCTATCATCTATCTCCTTCTATCTATCTATCTATCTCTCTCCTATCTATATATCTATCTATCACCTATCTATCTCCTATCTATCTATCTATCTATCTACCTACCTATCTATCAATTTTATATCTATTGCACGTCTATCTTTTTTAATTTAAAATTTTTTTTCTCTTGTTATCAGGTATCTCCTCTGGATCAGTCATTTTAGAAAACCCAGAAGGTTTGGGGGTGGGGTAGAGGTGGTCATGGTTGTAGTTTGGGGTATCTCCCTGGGTAGTATATTGAGCCCCCAGGTTGGGGGTAGAGTAAGCGATGGGGACTGGTTTTAGTTGATTACATCTCCCCTGGTGGGGCAGTATTTTGACCCAGCAGGCTGGTGGGGAGTAGAGCAGATGGTCATGGTTGTAGTTTGGTGACATTCCTCTGGATCGGCGTATTAGAGCCCGCAGGGTGGTGGGGTGAGGAGCAAATGGTCATGATTGTACTTGGTGATATCTCCTCTGGAGCAGTCAGCATTAGAGCCCAGCAGGCTGGTGGAGTAGAGCAGGGTCACTGGTTGTAGTTTGGGGACATTCTCTGGATCAGTCAGTATTAGAGCCGCAGGCTGGTGGTGGAGGAGCAGAGGTACTGGGTTTTGTTTGGGGATATCTCTCCTTTTTTGGGTCGTGTTAGAGCCCAGCGGTGGTGGTGGAGTAGAGCAGATGGTCATTGGTTTTAGTTGGGGACATTCCTTGGAGCAGTAGTTTTGGCCAGCAGGTGGTGGTGGAGTAGACCAGATTGGGCCTGGGTTGTGTTGGTTATTTCCTCTGGATCGCTCACATTAGAGCCCAGAAGGTGGGGGTGGAGTAGAGCGATGGTCATTTGGGTTTTAGTTGGTGATATCTCCTCTGGACGGTCGTATTAGACCCGCAGGTGGTGGTGGATAGACAGATGGTCACTGGTTGTATTTGGTGATTTCCCCTCGGGTCGTCAGATTAGAGCCAGCAGGCTGTGTGGATAGAGCAGATGGTCACTGGTTTGTAGTTGGTGACATCTCCTTGATGGGTCAGTATTAGAGCCAGCAGGTGGTGTGGAGTAGAGCAGATGGTCACTTGTTGTAGTTCGTGATATCTCCTCTAGATCGCTCAGCATTAGAGCCCAGCAGGCTGGTGGTGGAGTAGAGCAGATGGTCACTGGTTGTAGTTGGTGATATCTCCTCTGGATCAGTCAGTATTAGAGCCCAGCAGGCTGATGGTGGTGGAGTAGAGCAGATGGTCACTGGTTGTAGTTGGTGACATCTCCTATGGATCAGTCAGTATTAGAGCCCAGCAGGCTGGTGGTGGAGTAGAGCAGATGGTCTTCGGTTGTAGTTGGTGAATCTCCTTGGATGGTCAGAATTAGACCCCAGCAGGCTGGTGGGAGTAGAGCAATGGTCTTTGGTTTGTTGTTGGTGATTTTCTCCTCGGATCGGTCAGATTAGAGCCCAGAAGGCTGGTGGGGTGGGGAGCAGATGGTCACTGGTTGTAGTTGGTGATATCCCCTTTGGATCGGTAAGTATAGAGCCCAGCAGGCTGGGGGTGGGTAGATCAGATGGTCATTGGTTGTAGTTGGTGAATCTCCTCTGGATCGTCAGTATTAGACCCCAGAGGCTGGTGGTGGAGTAGATCAGATGGTCTTTGGGTTTTGTAGTTGGTGACATTCCTCTGGAATCGTCAGTATTAGAGCCCAGCAGGATGGTGGTGGAGAGAGCAGATGGTCATGGTTGTAAGTTGGTGACATCTCCTCTGGATCAGTCAGTATTAGAGCCCAGCAGGCTGGTGGTGGAGTAGATCATATGGTCACTGGTTGTAGTTGGGGACATCTCCTCTGGATCGGTCGATTGAGCCCCAGGCTGGTGGTGGAGTAGACCCCGATGGTCACTGGTTGTATTGGATGACATCTCCTGGACCCAGTCCGCAATTAGAGCCAGCAGGCTGGTGGTGGAAAGAGCAGATGGTCATTGGTTGTAGTTGTGACATCTCCTCTGGATCAGTCAGTATTAAAGCCCGCAGGTGGTGGTGGAAGTAGCAGATGGTCACTTTGTAGTTGGTGACACTCCTCTGGATCGGTCAGATTAGACCCCAGCAGGCTGGTGGGTGGAGTAGCGATGGTCATGGTTGTAGTGGTGACATCTCCTCTGGATGGTCAGTATTAGAGCCCAGCAGGCTGGTGGTAGCAAAAGAGCAGATGGTCATGTTGTAGTTGGTTATATCTCCTCGGGATGGGTCAGTATTAGAGCCCAGCAGGCTGGTGATGGAGTAGATCAGATGGTCATTGGTTGTAGTTGGTGACATCTCCTCTGGATCAGTCAGCATTAGAGCCCAGCAGGCTGGTGGTGGAGTAGAGCAGATGGTCATTGGTTGTAGTTGGTGACATCTCCTCTGGATCGGTCAGCATTAGAGCCCAGCAGGCTGGTGGTGGAGTAGAGCAGATGGTCACTGGTTGTAGTTGGTGATATCTCCTCTGGATGGGTCAGCATTAGAGCCCAGCAGGCTGGTGGTGGAGTAGAGCAGATGGTCATTGGTTGTAGTTGGTGACATCTCCTCTGGATCAGTCAGTATTAGAGCCCAGCAGGCTGGTGGTGGAGTAGAGCAGATGGTCACTGGTTGTAGTTGGTGACATCTCCTCTGGATCAGTCAGTATTAGAGCCCAGCAGGCTGGTGGAGTAGAGTAGATGGTCATTGGTTGTAGCTGGTGACCTCTCCTCTGGATGGTCAGATTAGAGCCCAGCAGGCGGTGGTGGAGTAGAGCAGTGGTCACTGGTTGTAGTTGGTGAGATCTCCTCTGGATCAGGCAGTATTAGAGCCCAGCAGGCTGGTGGAGTAGAGCAGATGGTCATTGGTTGTAGCTGGTGACATCTCCTCTGGAGCAGTCAGTATTAGAGCCCAGCAGGCTGGTGGTGGAGTAGAGCAGATGGTCACTGGTTGTAGTTGGTGACATCTCCTCTGGATGGGTCAGTATTAGAGCCCAGCAGGCTGGTGGTGGTGAGGAGCAGATGGTCACTGGTTGTAGTTGGTGATATCTCCTCTGGATCGGTCAGTATTAGAGCCCAGCAGGCTGGTGGTGGAGTAGAGCAGATGGTCACTGGTTGTAGTTGGTGATATCTCCTCTGGATGGGTCAGTATTAGAGCCCAGCAGGCTGGTGGTGGAGTAGAGCAGATGGTCATTGGTTGTAGTTGGTGACATCTCCTCTGGATCGGTCAGTATTAGAGCCCAGCAGGCTGGTGGTGGAGTAGAGCAGATGGTCATTGGTTGTAGTTGGTGACATCTCCTCTGGATGGGTCAGTATTAGAGCCCAGCAGGCTGGTGGTGGAGTAGAGCAGATGGTCATTGGTTGTAGTTGGTGATATCTCCTCTGGATCGGTAAGTATTAGAGCCCAGCAGGCTGGTGGTGGAGTAGACCAGATGGTCATGTTGTAGTTGGTGACATCTCCTATGGATCAGTCAGCATTAGAGCCCAGCAGGCTGGTGGTGGTGAGGAGCAGATGGTCACTGGTTGTAGTTGGTGACATCTCCTCTGGATTGGTCAGTATTAGAGCCCAGCAGGCTGGTGGAGTAGAGCAGATGGTCACTGGTTGTAGTTGGTGACATCTCCTCTGGATCAGTCAGTATTAGAGCCCAGCAGGCTGGTGGTGGAGTAGAGCAGATGGTCATTGGTTGTAGTTGGTGATATCTCCTCTGGATCAGTCAGTATTAAAGCCCAGCAGGCTGGTGGTGAAGAGCAGATGGTCAGTGGTTGTAGTTGGTGACATATCCTCTGGATCGGTCAGCATTACACCCCAGCAGGCTGGTGGTGGAGTAGACCAGATGGTCAGTGGTTGTAGTTGGTGACATCTCCTCTGGATGGGTCAGTATTAGAGCCCAGCAGGCTGGTGGTAGCTTAGAGCAGATGGTCATTGGTTGTAGTTGGTGATATCTCCTCTGGAACGGTCAGTATTAGAGCCCAGCAGGCTGGTGGTGGAGTAGACCAGATGGTCATTGGTTGTAGTTGGTGATATCTCCTCTGGATCGGTCAGTATTAGAGCCCAGCAGGCTGGTGGTAGCTTAGAGCAGATGGTCATTGGTTGTAGTTGGTTATATCTCCTCTAGATTGGTCAGTATTAGAGCCCAGTAGGCTGGTGGTGGAGTAGAGCAGATGGTCATTTGTTGTAGTTGGTGACATCTCCTATGGATCGCTCAGCATTAGAGCCCAGCAGGCTGGTGGTGGAGTAGAGCAAATGGTCATTGGTTGCTTGTAGTTGGTGATATCTCCTCTGGATCGCTCAGCATTAGAGCCCAGCAGGCTGGTGGTGGAGTAGAGCAGATGGTCACTGGTTGTAGTTGGTGACATCTCCTCTGGATGGGTCAGTATTAGAGCCCAGCAGGCTGGTGGTGGTGAGGAGCAGATGGTCACTGGTTGTAGTTGGTGACATCTCCTCTGGATCAGTCAGTATTAGAGCCCAGCAGGCTGGTGGTGGAGTAGAGCAGATGGTCATTGGTTGTAGTTGGTGATATCTCCTCTGGATCAGTCAGTATTAAAGCCCAGCAGGATGGTGGTGAAGAGCAGATGGTCACTGGTTGTAGTTGGTGACATCTCCTCTGGATGGGTCAGTATTAGAGCCCAGCAGGCTGGTGGTAGCTTAGAGCAGATGGTCAGTGGTTGTAGTTGGTGAGATCTCCACTGGAACGGTCAGTATTAGAGCCCAGTAGGCTGGTGGTGGAGTAGAGCAGATGGTCATTGGTTGTAGTTGGTGACATCTCCTATGGATCGCTCAGCATTAGAGCCCAGCAGTCTGGTGGTGGAATAGAGCAAATGGACATTTGTTGCTTGTAGTTGGTGACATCTCCTCTGGAGCAGTCAGTATAAGAGCCCAGCAGGCTGGTGGTGGAGTAGAGCAGATGGTCACTGGTTGTAGTTGGTGATATCTCCTCTGGATGGGTCAGCATTAGAGCCTAGCAGGCTGGTGGAGTAGAGCAGATGGTCATTGATTGTAGTTGGTGACATCTCCTCTGGATCAGTCAGTATTAGAGCCCAGCAGGCTGGTGGTGGAGTAGAGCAGATGGTCACTGGTTGTAGTTGGTGACATCTCCTCTGGAACGGTCAGTATTAGAGCCCAGCAGGCTGGTGGAGTAGAGTAGATGGTCATTGGTTGTAGCTGGTGACATCTCCTCTGGAGCAGTCAGTATTAGAGCCCAGCAGGCTGGTGGTGTAGAAGAGCAGAAGGTAAGTGGTTGTAGTTGGTGATAGCTACTCTGGATCAGTCAGTATTAGAGCCCAGCAGGCTGGTGGTGGAGTAGAGTAGATGGTCATGGTTGTAGTGGTGAATCCTGGACGTCAGTATAGAGCCAGCGTTGGTGAGTGACAATGGTCATGTTTTTGGTGCATTTTGATCGTAGATAGAGCCGAGGCTGGTGGTGAGCAGATGGTATGGTGTGTTGTGAATTCTCGGACGTCGTATTTAGAGCCCCGGTGGTGGGAGAGAGATGGTCATTGGTTGTAGTGGTGATTCCCTTGGACGTCATATAGAGCCAGCAGGCTGGTGGGAGAGAGCAATGGCATGGTTGTAGTTGGTGAATCTCCTCTGGATTCAGTATTAGAGCCAGAGGTGTGGTGGAAGCAGATGTATGGTTGTAGTTGTATTTCCTCTGTGGTCGATTAGAGCCGAGGCTGTGTGGATGAGCAGATGGTCTTTGTTGGTTGTAACTCCTTGGACGCAGATAGAGCCAGCAGGTGGTGGTGGGTAGAGCAAAGGTTTGGTGTAGTTGGTGAATCCTCTGGATGGTCAGATAGAGCCAGCAGGCGGTGGTGGAGTAGAGCAGATGGTCATGTGTAGTTGGTATATCCCCTTTGGGAAAGGTCAGATTGGCCACAGGTGTGGGGAGAGCAGATGGTCCTGGTTGAGTTGGTGATATCTCTCATGGTCGCATTGGCCCGCAGGTGGTGTGGGAGAGAGAGGTCTTGGTTGTAGTTGGTGACATCTCCTGATCGTCAGTTTGACCAGAGGTGGTGGGGAGTAGCAGTGGTCATGGTGTAGTTGGTAATCTCCTCTGATGGTCGTATTGGCCCACACTGGTGTGAGTGAGCAGAGGTCCTGTTGTAGTGGTGCATCCCTGGATGTCAGTATTAGAGCCAGCGGGCTGGTGGTGGAGAGGCAGATGGTCATGTTGTAGTTGGTGAATCTCCTTGGATCGTCAGTTAAGCCCAGCAGGCTGGTGGTGGAGAGGCATGTCATGGTTTAGTTGGTATCTCCTCGGATGGTAGATAGAGCCCAGCAGGGTGGGGGAAGAGATGGTCACTTTGTAGTGGTGACATCTCCTCTGACGTCGTTTAGAGCCAGCAGGTGGTGGGGAGGAGAGTGTAGGTTGAGTTGTGACTCTCCTCGGGTCAGTATTAAGCCAGCAGGCTGTGTGGAGAGGCATGGTCACTGGTTGTATTGTAATCTCTCGGAGGTCGTATGAGCCCAGCAGGCTGTGGTGAGTAGAGGTCATGTTGAGTGTGAATCTCCTCTGGAGGTCAGATTAGAGCCAGCGGGTGGTGGGAGAGAGAATGGCCTGGTTAGTTGGTATATTCCTGGAGGTCAGTATAAGCCCAGCAGGCGGTGGTGATAGACAAGGTCAGTGTAGTTGGTGATATCTCCTCTGATGGGTCAGATTAGAGCCACAGGCTGGTGTGGAGTAGAGCAGGGTCTTGTTGTGGGGACATTCCTGATAGTCATATTAGGCCCCAGGTGGTGGGGGTAGACGATGGTCACTGGTTGTATTTGGGTAATCCTCTGAAGTCAGTATGACCCAGCAGTGGGGGTGAGTAGAGCAGATGGTCACGTTGTAGTTGTACATCTCCTCTGGATGGGTCAGTATAGGCCAGAGGCGGGTTTGTGGGTAGGCAGTGGCATGGTTGTATTGGTGAATCCCTGGATCGGTCAATTAGAGCCCAGGGTGTGGTGGGAGAGCGATGTCATGGTGTATGGTGTATCCCCTCTGGGTCAGTTTAAGCCAGGCTGGTGGGTAGAGCAGAGGGTCACGGGTTGTAGTTGGTGACATTCTCAGAAGCGTATTAGAGCCCAGCGGGCTGGTGGGGGAGAGAGCAATGGTCATGGTTGTAGTTGTGATCTCCTCTGATTCAGTTAGAGCCAGGGCTGGTGGTGGGTAGACAATGTATGGTTGTAGTGGACACTCCTCTGGACGTCAGTTTAGGCCCAGCGGTGTGGTGAGAGCGATGGTTGGTTGTAGTTGGTGATATCCCCTCTGGATCGGTCAGTATTAGAGCCCAGCGCTGGTGTGGAGTAGCGTGTCATGGTTTAGTTGGGAACCCTCTGGATCTCAGCATTAGACCCAGGTGGTGTGGAGTAGACATGGTCATGGTGTAGTTGGGACTTCCTCTGGATCGTCAGCATTAGAGCCAGCAGGGGTGGTGGAGTAGAGCAGATGGTCACTGTTGTTGGGATATCTCCTCTGGATCGTCAGATTAGAGCGCAGGCGTGGTGGTGGAGCAGATGGTCATGGTTGTATTGGTGACATCTCCTGGATCGTCAGTATAGACCAGCGCGGGTGTGGAGTGAGCGATGGTACGGTTGTAGTTACATCTCCTCTGGATTCATATTAGAGCCCAGCAGGCTGGTGGGGAGGAGGTCATGTTTACTGGTGAATTCCTCTGGACGTCAGATTAGCCCCAGCAGGTGGTGGAGTAGCAGATGGTCATGGTTGTAGTTGGGACACTCTCTGATGTCGTTTAACCAGCAGGCTGGTGGTGAGTAGAGCAGATGTCATTGGTTGAGTTGGTATACTCTCGTTGGTCAGTATTAGAGCCAGCAGGCTGGTGTGGAGTAGCAGATGTCAGGGTTTTTGTGTTGGTGACCCCTCGATGGTCAGATTAGGCCCAGCAGGGTGGTGTAAGCAGATGGTCAGGTGTAGTTGGTATATCTCCTCTGATTGTAGTATTGGCCCGAGGTGGTGTGAGTAGACGATGGATTTGTATGGTGACATTCCTTGGTCGTCAGTTAGAGCCAGCAGCTGGTGGTGGGAGAGCGATGGTCCTGTTGTAGTTGGTGAATCTCCTCTGGTGTCACATTAGGCCGCAGGTGGTGGTGGAGAGTCAGATGGCATTGGTTTGTGGACATTCCTCTGACTCGGTTAAGCCCAGCAGGGTGGTGGAGTAGGCGATGGTCAGGTTGTAGTGGGAATCCCTGGATCGTCGATTGAGACGCGGCGGGTGGTAAGAGAGTGTCATGTGTAGTTGGTGATATCTCTGGATCAGTCATATAAGCCGCAGGTGGTGGTGAAGAGCAGATGTCATGGTGTGTGGGACATCTCCTTGGATCTCGTTAACCCACAGCTGGTGGTGAGAGACAATGTCATGGTTGTAGTTTGACATCTCCTCTGGAGGGGGTCGTATTGAGCCCAGCGGCTGGTGGAGTAGAGGATGGTCATTGGTTGTGTGTGAATCTCCTCTGACGTCGTATTAGAGCCCAGCAGGTTTGTGGGGAGAAGGAAAAAGGAAATTGGTTTAATTGGTGACATCTCCTCGGGATCATAAAATTTAGGCCCAGCGGGGCTGGTGGTGGTGAGGAGCAGATGGTCGGGTTGTAGTTGGTACCCCTCGGGATCATCAAAATTAGTGCCCACGGCTGGTTTGGGTAGACAATTTGGGCCTGTTGTAGTTGGTACATCTCCCTGGAACGGTCAGTATTAGAGCCCAGCAGGCTGGGGAGTAGAGTAAGGGTCATTTTTTTGTAGCGGGACTTTCCCCCGGGATCATCAAAATAGAGCCCGCAGGCTGGTGTGGTGAGGACAATGGCACTGGTTTAGTTGGTGACATCTCCTCGGGGATCAGTCAGTTTAGAGCCCACGGGCTGGGGGGGGAAAAAGACAGGGGTCCTGGTTTTGTAGTTGGTGATACTCCCTGGATGGGTCATTTTTAGAGCCCAAGCGGGTGGGGGGATAGACCAGATGTCACGTGTTGTAGTTGGTGACATCTCCTATGGATCGCTCAGCATTAGAGCCCAGCAGGCTGGTGGTGGAGTAGAGCAAATGGTCATTGGTTGCTTGTAGTTGGTGATATCTCCTCTGGATCGCTCAGCATTAGAGCCCAGCAGGCTATGTGGATAGAGCAGATGGTCACTGGTTGTAGTTGGTGACATCTCCTCTGGATCAGTCAGTATTAGAGCCCAGCAGGCTGGTGGTGGAGAGGAGCAGATGGTCAGGGGTTGTAGTTGGTGAAATCTCCACTGGAACAGTCAGTATTAGTGCCCAGCAGGCTGGTGGTGGAGTAGAGCACATGGCCTTGTAGATTGCAGGGTCATTCACATCTTCTACGTTCTCTAGTATCTTTCAGTTATGGATCGTCCGGCACGGCGGGTGTCCTGAGGACTATCCGGAGAATTCGATACCAGGGCAACGGCCTTTGGACTACATCGTTCCATTCTACCCCTGTTATCGGAACAAAGACCTTCTCCAGACGTCCTTGGAATTTGGATACACATGCGATTACACCCTGGAATGATTGTAAGTTGTCCAGATGCCCCAACTCAGCAAATGACCAAAACACTCTGTGGAGCGGCTAATACCTCTGGCATGGTGACTCCGCCCATTAGACCTCCATCATGGTGACGTCACCCATTAGACCTTCATCATGGTGACGTCGCCCATTAGACCTTCATCATGGTGACTCCACCCATAAGACCACCATCATGGTGTCTCCGCCCATAAGACCTCCATCATGGTGACTCCGCCCATAAGACCTCCATCGTGGTGACTCCGCCCATTAGACCACCAGCATGGTGACTTCGCCCATAAGACCTCCATCATGGTGACTCCGACCATAAGACCTACATCATGGTGACTCCGCCCATAAGACCTCCATCATGGTGACTCCGCCCATAAGACCTCCAGCATGGTGACTCCGCCCATAAGACCTCCAGCATGGTGACTCCGCCCATAGAACCTGCAGCATGGTGACTCTGCCCATAAAACCTCCAGCTTGGTAACTCCGCCCATAGAACCTCCAGCTTAGTGACTCCGCCCATAGAACCTCCAGCTTGGTGACTCTGCCCATAAAACCTCCATTATGGTGACCCCACCCATAAGACCTCCAGCTTGGTGACTCTGCCCATAAAACCCGCAGCATGGTGACTCCACCCATAAGACCTCCAGCTTGGTGACTCCGCCCATAGAACCCGCAGCATGGTGACTCTGCCCATAAGACCTCCAGCATGGTGACTCTGCCCATAAGACCTCCAGCATGGTGACTCCGCCCATCAGACCTCCAGCATGGTGACTCCGCCCATCAGACCTCCAGCATGGTGACTCCACCCATAAGACCTCCAGCATGGTGACTCCGCCCATCAGACCTCCAGCATGATGACTCTGCCCATAAAACCTCCATCATGGTGACTCTGCCCATAAGACCTCCAGCATGGTGACTCCGCCCATTAGAGGGCTCAAGAAGTGAGGATCTGTTGACCACGGCTCCTTCGTGGTGCCCAACTTAGTTTAATAAATTCACAATACAAAACTATCTGCCGACATATTCTACCCCCATCCATGTCCTGAACACAAGAGCTTACAATCTATGAGGAGATAGAGGAGACACAAGGGGAGTGAGGGCCCTGATCACAAGAGCTTACAATCTATGAGGAGATAGAGGAGACACAAAAGGAGTGAGGGCCCTGATCACAAGAGCTTACAATCTATGAGGAGATAGTGGAGGAGACAAGAGGAGTGAGGGCCTGATCACAAGAGCTTACAATCTATGAGGAGATAGAGGACACAAGAAGAGTGAGGGCCCTGATCACAAGAGCTTACAATCTATGAGTAGATAGAAGGACAAGAGGAGTGAGGGCCCTGATCACAAGAGCTTACAATCTATGAGGAGAAAGAGGATACAAGAGGAGTGAGGGCCCTGATCACAAGAGCTTACAATCTATGAGGAGATAGAGGAGACAAGAGGAGTGAGGGTCCTGATCACAAGAGCTTACAATCTATGAGGAGACAGAGGACACAAGAGGAGTGAGGGCCCTGATCACAAGAGCTTACAATCTATGAGGAGACAGAGGACACAAGAGGAGTGAGGGCCCTGATCACAAGAGCTTACAATCTATGAGGAGATAGAGGAACACAAAGGTGAGGGCCCTTATCAAAAGAGCTTACAATCTATGAGGATATAGAGG
>JAODAL010061627.1:0-20212 GCA_025379985.1 Phyllomedusa bahiana | reverse complement strand
TAAAATGAAAAGGCAAAAGAACTGTGTATTTTTAAGCCATATTTTTTGTAAAGTAGGGATCCCCTTAACCTTACAGCAAAAAAAGGCTATGGAAAAAATATATTTTGTTTATACAATTAGCTAAGATGAAACTTTTTGTATTCGGGTTAGCTTGCACGATCGGGCCATGTTTGGGAGAGGGGGGCAGCGCTAGCAGTATCCTCCACATTTACTTCTATGGGAGTTCTGAGAATAGCTGAGAGTGTGTACTGACTATGCTAGCGGCATCCTCCACATTTACTTTAGGGGGGGTTTGAGAATCCCGAGTGTGTGCGCCGGGAAGATTAATAGGAGGGCATGTTAGCGGAAACCCCTCATTACAGCATGCCCGTCACAGAAAGCTGCAAGCGACCAGCAAAAGGGATTCACGAGTGAGAAAACCCCCTTTAAGTTTATAGTTCAATGTATAAAATGCCCCAAGGTTTTGCCCACTAGTCCAATTTTGTTAAAAATAAATTGTACCAAAAGAGGGGGGGGCGGGGAATAAAAATCACCCCGGATAAGCCCCCAGCAGCCCCATCAATATCCGTTTAAAAAATCCCCTTGTTCTCGCACCCGCCGTCTAAAATAAATTTCATAAAAAGCTTTTTAAACCCGGAGCGTTTTTGGTGCATTTTGAGGGTTTTTTTCTTTTGGGTTTTTGTGCAAAAAGGCAAGCAGTTAATGTGAAAATTTCTCCAAAAAAAAGCTAAAAAAAATCCCAAAACCGCTCCGTGTAGAGCCCCCTACACACAAGCAAGAAAGAAACAATGGGCGGGAAAAACCCCTCATCAAGATCAGGTGTGCGCTTGCTTTACAATAGGGAAAACCCCCAATGCACACTTAAACCCCAAAACAAACCCTTTAAACCCCCCCAATCACACCCCGTTCGGTCCCATCACATGAAATACGCACTGATTAACCAAAAAATAAAATGACCCCTGACAGGGGGGACTCACAGGAGATCCTCTGATGGGAGTTGTTCTTTTTCCCCTTTTCGTTCCTTTTGGCAAAAAACCCCCTATGTTTTCCTTGTTTTTCCCCTTTCCCATTTCTTCTTGTCGTACAGCATGCAATTTTTCTTAGGGGTCACTATCTCCCTAAAATTTTTTACAACAAAAATCTTAGACCCCTCTTTTTCCCAACACTTTCCCTTCAATTCCCCAAAAGCGTCTGTTAGCCCCCAAAAATTTGGGAAATTAAAAATGTCAGATAAGGGTGGGGGGGAGTATATAGCCCCAAGGGAGGGCAGTATGGGAGGGGAGGGCAGGGGGATAGGCAGCCCCGGGGAGGGGCAGATAAGGGGCAGGGGGGATTTTTACCGGGGAGGGGGGCTTTAAGGGCAAGGGGCAGTAAAGCCCGGGGGGGGCATTATAGGGGCAGGGGGGGGGAAAAACAGGGGGCAGTTCATTGGGCAGGGGCAAATTTAAACAGGGCAGTTATAGCAGGGAGGGCATATAGGGCCCCGGGCAGGGCAGTTATAGAGGCAGGGGCTTTTTGCAGCAGGGCAGGATATATTCCAGGGCCGGGGGGAATATAGCCCGGGGAGGGGGATATAACCGGGGGGGCATTATAAAGCCAGGGGGAGGGGCAGTTTAAAAGCCAGCAGAAGGGCAGTAAGGGGGAGGGGGAGTATATAGCCAGGGGGGGGCATATAGGCAGCCAGGGAGGGGCAGTATATAGCCAGGGCAGGGCAATTGGGGGAAGGGCAGGGGGGTATACCCAGGGGTTAGGGATAGCCGGGGAGGGGCATATAGGGCCAGGGAGGGATTTTTAAACCGGGAGGGGCAGATAACCGGGGGGGGCATTTTAGGCAGCCAGGGGAGGGGGGTATTTGCCAAAGGGAGGGGTTTATTTGGCAGCAGGGAGGGGGGTATATCCAGGGGGGGGTTTATAGACCAGGGCGTGGGATTATAGCCCGGGGGGGGCGGAGGGGGGTTTATAGCCAGGGCAGGGGCAGATATACCCGGGGGAGGGGGGTATTTGCCCGGGGAGGGCAGGGGAGTATATAGCCAGGGGGGGGTCAGTATATGCCAGGGCGGGGGGGTATGGACCGGGCCCAAAGGGCGTATATACCAGGCAGGGGGGTTTAGGCACTAGGGCAGGGGCGTATTTGCCAGGGGAGGGGCGTTGGGAGGGGCAAGGGGCTATAGGCAGCCAGGGAGGGGCAGTTAAAAGCCAGGGGAGGGGGCAGTATAAAAGGGGCAGAGCAGGGGCAGTATAGGGAGGGGCATATATAGCCGGGAGGGGGGGAATTTTGGGACCCAAAAGGGAGGTCAGTATATAGCCAGGGGAGGGGGGAGTTGGCAGTAGGGCAGGGTCTATATGCCAGGGGGGGTCAGTATATACCAGGGAGGGCAGTAAGGCGCTAGGGAGGGGGATTTTTAGCCAGGCAGGGGGGAGTTAGGCAGCTAAGGGGGGAGTATAGGCAGGGGGAGTTTTTGGCCCCCGGGAGGGGGTAATGGGGGCCAGGGGCAGAAATATTTAAAAAAAAAAAAAAAAATATCCCCGGGCACCGCGCCCCCCTCTTCCTTGGGGGCCGGTGGCCGCTCAGCAAGTCGGGGCCCCGGAGCAGGCGCGCGATAAGTTTACATCGCGCCGCCCCCCGGTCCGGGGGAACAGCGGGATCGTAGTCCAAAATGTTTCAGACTCGGCCGCTGCTTGCACCGCGGGTGCGGGGGGGCGGCCGTATGGCCCGCATGGTGGGTCGGTGACCCGGCCCCTGCAGCTTTTTTGGGGCAGGGGGGGCCCCTTTACCCCCCCCACAGGGGTTTCCCGGTCGTGATGCACCATTGCGGCCCCTGTAGCGCCCACAGCCGGCCCCTCGGGGCCGCCGGGGGGGAAAAAACGTCCTTCGGGGGCGATCCGGGGGCCGGCCTGCGGCCCCGGGCCCTGCGGGCCCCCGGGCAAATGCCCCGGTTTGCCTTGGTCATCCGGGCCCGCCCCTAAAGTAATGCCAGTTCCTTTTTCTCTGTTGAATGATTTACCCCGTTTCCTATCTGAGCTTATTAGTGGTGCGCTTTAGTTTGAGTTAAAAAAAGTATTCAATTTAATTTTTACAATTTGGTTCTGGTTACCCCAATCCAATTTTGGCAAAAAAATAACCTTAAAAACTAAGAACTCAGGCGACTCTGGGGAACCCAGGGTTTTGGTTAGTCCCCGTGCCCGGTATTAGTGTGTTTCAAGAGGGGGAAAAACTTCAGACATTTTTTTTACATAGACTTAAGTAATTTTAGTTCGGAATGTCTCAAAAAAATTTTCGGGCAACATTGCCAAAAATGCTCTTGATAAAACAAAGAGTAGTTTGGGAAAACAAATCCCCTTTTAAATTTTGGTGGGTTTATTTTTTTTTGCAAATAGTCGGGAGAGTGTTTGGGGTTTGAAACCAAAAAAAAAAAAAAAAAACATAGTTGGGGCCCAGACACTGACACTAATAGCCATAGCAAACGTGATTTTCTCCATGCACACGAGAAAAAAAAAAAAAGAGAAAACAAGGGCCCGGGGTATTATATAAAAAATGGTTTGAACATTATGAAAACACTGGGGGTTTGAGTTATTCAAGCAAGGCCAGTGTAACCATTCTAAAAGCCATACAAAAGGGCTTTCTCACCTTTTTAAATTGGAAAAAGTTTTCTAATGAAATATGTGGGTTTCGGGGAAAATTGAATTTTCCCAAATAAACTGTTTAGATTTTGGGAAACTACTTAAGTGGCGCTAGACAAAAGAACAAAGGGATAAAATTAAGCATTTTTTTTTTTTTTAAATTTACATAGATTGCCCTTTGAACATAAAAAAAGTAAAATCCCCCCTCTCCCTTCCCTTAAATTCCCAACAGCATTTTTCCCATCGACTTCTTTTTTCCCCTCTTTCTTTTTTCCCAGAGGGGCATGTCCCTGTTGTAGAAAACTGATTGGCTGAAGATTTCACGGCACAAAATCCATCACCGGGGGGCCAGCTGTTCCCAGTGATGGTGTTTAAATCTGAGTAGAAAAGGAAGCGCGGGCCCTTTAGGGGCTGCTGGGGGCCTTTACCCCCCATAAGAAGAAAAAGGAAAAAACACAAGCCCAGCAGCCATGAGGACATTTTTTTGGTTTAAAAAAAAGGTAAAAGGGGAGAAGTGGGTATAATTTTTTTGTTAAAAAGGGGCCCATATTTTGGGCAAGCCTTTATTGAAAAAATTTGGGGCAACACTTCATCAAACCCACATGGCCCGGTTTTTATTCTATTCAGGGGCCTCTAAGCCCCAAATTCTACATGGTTTTTGGGAAATTCTTTCCCTTTGTTCTCTAAGCTGGTTTGAACATTTTGAAATTTTTTCCACGTTATTTTTTTAAAACTCCCAGACAAAATTTGTTTTTTCCCCCCAACACTTAAAGCTTTGAAATTTTATTTCCTAAATTATGTAAAACTAACGTCATATCTTTTCCCCTAGGGGAACTTTATGGTTTTTTAATTTTTTAGACCAAAATTTAATGGGGTTTATATGCTCACTGTGCAACATGGATTTGTGTTTTTTTCCCATACATCCATATACAAACCCTTCCCTCTCCTGAAGGAAGAAAAAAAATCTTGGGTGCATCTTTGGAGGTAGAGACTTCAGGTGGTCAACTTATATGAGCCTTGAAACGGACTTTTGTGTTTGAAATTTTTTGTGGCCTTACGGGGATTAAAAAGGGGAAAAAGTACATTATTTGCACATCCTGCAGTATAGTTGGAGCAACACAGTGGCGGGGAAAGAAAATATAAAAACATGCCACTGAGGTCTTAACTGCAATTGTAGATTTAGTTTAATGAATCCCCCTCCTTGTTTCTGTCCTTTTTGATTTAAAACCCAAATAAGTGGTTTATAAAGAACTGATTTATGACCTTCCTGTAGAGCCTGTTTTATATTTTAAATCCTTGCTGTTCATTATAGGAATAAAGACCTTAGATCCCCAAATTTTTTAAGACATTTGTGTTTTAAATGTAAAAATAAGGGCTATACACCAAAAATTCTTCCCTGTGGGAACAAAAGATAAACAGGTTAGGATAAAGATTATGATTCTTTCCATATAGAAAAAATAAGTGAGAAACTAAAGAAAATGTAAAAATTTCTGACTGTCTAGTTGACAGTAATTTAAAACATAAAAACTGATTACTTTCACTATTGATTATTTCTTTTATGAATGGGGTTCATATTAAAGGATTGAAGAAAGACTTTCTAAGAATTTTTCCTTTTAAAGATACAAATCTCAATGGAAAACATAAATATGAAGTGATTTTGTTTGCATTGACTTTACATTGAGGGTTCCCGATAAACCAAGTTTCTGAGTCAAAATTTGGGAATTTTAAATAAGATTTTTGTATCATAAAAACCTACGTGGTTTAAAAAAAAAATTGTCACTTTAAAAGGTTAATCCATGTGTCGCGTACGTTTAGTTACCATAGGGTTTCCTCTAAAATAGAATTTACACCCTTTGAGAAATATTAATTTTCCCAACCCATTCAGTATTTTTTAAAGCCAGCTGCTATTAATTTTATGATTGCCTTAAAGATATAGTTCAGAAAACAATGTTTCCTACTGGGTATTCTATCATTCACTGTTATGTTTAAAGGTTGTTGTTTTTTATAAGAAACTCAGATTTATTTAAACAAAGTGTTCTTTGTTTTAGGCTAGATTACTATTAAGGGAAGAACATAACATTTGCTTTCAAGACACTCAAACTTTGTTCTGCAAATCCCTGTTGTCTGTAAAGTGCAGCCTAAATTTAGCGTAGTTGTGTTAAAATAATTTCAATAAACATTAGTAAACTAAAGACAGTGACAAGGGGTTTTCTGGTTTAGTTCATTTGGAAATAAAAAGGTCTTTGTAGTCATTTACTGCTTTAGGAATTTTCTGCTTTAGAACAATATTTTTTATTTGAATGCACACCAGGCAATAAGCTGGTAGCGGACTGTCCATCTCCGCCCCCCCAATGATCTAATGACGATTTCCCTTTACTTGCTTGGGACCCGGACAGCATGGTAGGAAAGTGGATGCAAAACTGGATGTGCTGCACCAATTTGTCCCTCCATTGCTCCACAGGATCAAATTGGCTATGACGCTGGATATGTGTAATGCAAAGTTTTTTTGTTTTTTTTAATTTATTTATTTTTTATTTGGAGGTTTGAACTTTTTACCAGCCCTGTGAAAACTCATCCTTACATGTGCAAAAGGGTGGCAATAAATATTCAATATCCATGAAGCAAAAATACAGGAGATCTCATGCAATACAGAGTTGTCATTTAAAGGAAACTGTTACATTAAAAATGTATTTGATCTGCTAATATTATAGAAAAAGCTGGGCAGATTGATATTTGATCTGTAGAAGATTCAGTAGAAGTTGCATTATGTTCATTTAAAACCTTGCTTATTCTGGGTTAAATGGGTTGTTTCACTACAAAGATTAAATTTTGATATTACCTTTCAAAAGTAAGAGAGATTTTATCTGTTCTGGGTGCTACAGGTTTCTCTGGTTACCATACTTTTTTTCCTTGCTGAATAGACAAAGAGCAGGAAGTGAGGTCACCACAGCACAGCTGGCAGCTTGAAAACAGAGGGTGTTATTCTAACAAACAAAGGAGATTAATTCATTTGATTGTTTACGCTGAGCTCTGTAGCCATCCACACTATAGAATACATTTCCTGCAGCCAGCCTTCAATTAAAAATTGATATGTTAATCACTGCAAAAAAAACCATCCTCACCAACCAAAAATATAAGGAGTTAAATCTGAAGCCCCTGTAGCAATGTGAAACCATGATGAGACAACTATTCAAAGAGCCAGTGGTAGTGTTGTCAGTGATGACCCTTCTATTGAGTGTGCACAGAGAGCCTTCAATAATTTAAGATCCCCCATGGATACTTAAACCAAAATAAGGGATCAAAATTAGTAAAATACACAGCCTACGGGAACTTTCCTCACCAACAATCTTCAATTTGTTCAGTTAATTTTTTTCCTTTTTTTGTTACCACAAACAGATAGCATTTTCAATGTAACGGGTTTTCCTTTAAAAATCATTGGCAATTCATAATGTAAATATGATTCCCATAGGCATAACTGTTTTTTGTACCTGTGTCTGCTCTAGTTTTACTAAGATAATTGGAGGAAATGATATTTTTTGATATTCTTTCCCAATATTTGCCAGTAAACCAACTACCCTTTTCGGTGATCACATTTTTTATTTACAATTTAAGGTTATATTTACACAGCGTATTTGTGGGCTAATTGGGAATTCGGTAATTGCCCCTTTAATACCCCCCAAATTTTAAACCCCCCCCAAAAACATTAAATCATATCTCGTTTAAAGCTATGATTTTCTGCCCTTTTCCCCAGACCATACCCCACCAGGAAAAGAATTAGCCATGTAAAACCCCTTCCTTGCTTTCCCCCATAGCAAAAAGAGATGGGGGCCCCCCCACCAATGGCAATAAAACTAAAAAAAGCAGCATAAATAGCAATAAAAGAAGGTATAAATAATAAAGGGGCCTTTTGGGAAACCCCAATTTGTGTTGGGAGAGCAAAAGCCACAACTATTGTTTTCTAAAAAAAAAACAATGTTCTTGTACCTGATTTTTCCCCTTAGCCCTTTTACCCCCTAGCGCCCGGTGCTGTATTATAGTTATCACTTTTCGTTTTCTTTATTTACAAAGAAACAATAAATACTATAATTTAATTCTGTCTTTTCCCGACCATGTTTTTTGGAAAAACTGCGAAGGTGTGAAACTCTGGGTCAGGGAGAAAGGGGACTCATTGTGCCACATGGAATCTGTTATCTTGAAAAACAGTTTTAACTGTTTTTTTTTAAAGGGGAAAAAAAATAATGTGCATTTATTAAAACCTAATGGGTTTATGCATTTCATTTGTTTTACCCCAACTATTCAGGAGACAGGATCTTCTTAAAGGTGAACAAACCCCAAATAATTTTATATTTGTTGACCCCTGCTTCTTTCAGGCAATTTTATCTTGGTTTTAAAAAGACCTTTTCTATCTTTTTGGGGAGTTTTTTAAGTTTTTCAAATCATTTGTGACAGATAGACGATTTCAGACAATCGCACATTGTTTTACATTCTTTTTGCCAATAGGACAAAAATTTTTTCAAAAACTTTTCATGGGGGACTCCCCCACCCTTTTTAAAAGGGGGTTTTTCACAATTCATTCCTACCTCCTTATTTAAGCTCTTCACTCTGTGTGCTCAGAAGGGGGTGTTATTTTTTTGTTTGCATATATATCAATGCACAGCCTATTGAGGGGTTTTTTTTTTTTATTTATTTGCATGTTTGACTAAATTTCTAGGGAGTACAAAGGACAGGAGTAGATACAGCTCCGGGGTTGAACCCTCAGTAGCTCCTGAAGGAAGGTGATTTCTGAGCTGTGCGACCAGGATGAGGAGCTCTCAGCCGGGCGTATCCCTGGAGAGAAACTGTAAAAAATAGATCACTAAAGGGGCAGCAAAAAAAAAACTGCAGAATTTTTAATAATAATAAATGGTGAAAATGTTTTATTTATTTCAGTTTCCCACATCAATTTTACTTCAGGCAATCCCCCTTTTAAAAAAATATTGAAACATCATAAGTTTTTTAAAACCAAAAGGGCAGTTTTAATAGCAAAACAGGTTTTTTAAAGTTCATTTTTCACTAATTTAATAATTTTTATATATTTTTTATCTCGGGTTTTTTTAAAGGGAAATTTTTGGACAATGCACACACAAAAAAAACGGTTTTGATCCACCGATTATGCAAGATTTATAGGATCTCCGTGGTCTGGTTGGCCGAATCACTTTAAGACTGAGTACTTTGTATGAAGGGGAATGACAGCTTTCATCATTTGACTTTCAACACAAAAAATAAAAAATCATATTTTTAATATTTCAAAAACTGGGCAAACCTAAAGGGAAAAAAGGGGAAAGGTTTTCATTTGAAAAGTGCTACTTTTTGGTAGGCTGGTAAATTTTTTTGCAAGGTAGTCGGCCTGCCCTTAAAATTCCCACAGTAAATATCCTTTAAATACTGCCCCCCTTTTTTGAAATGTTTTTTTTTTTCTCCTGGTTGTTCCCCTGGGTTTAAAAAAATGGGGAGAAGCACTCATAATTCTTTTTTTTCCCTTTTTACATGTCTATTTTTATGGCAAAGGGAAAATAAAATTTGGGATTTTTGCCCGTGCAAAAAAAATCATCAACTGAAAAATTTTTTTTATATATCTATTTTCACCCCTTAAACCGATGCTGCAGAGTAGCAAAAAAGATCTTTTGGGGTGACGCATTATTTAATTGCTTCCCTTTTGCCTTTTAAAAAAATTAATATTTTCTTCTAAATTTAAAAATCTATTTGATTTACACCGGGGAAAAATTTCAAACTTTCAAAAATATATTTTTCTTTTTAAATTTGTTCCTATTTTGCAGTTTTGAGGCTGTTATTACTTGCGTTGGAAACATTTTCTTCCTCAGTACCTGAATAAAAATGTGTCAAGGGCGGGGTTTCTTTTTTTGCATGTCATAAAATTAAAAATACTTAAAATTCATTCCCTTTTTTTATTACTAAATGTACTAAAGCCCCAAAAATTTTTATACTAGGGAATCTCTTCTGAAATTTTCCCAAGGGATTACATTTCTCGCAAATCTATTTTTTGCATAAAAATGGTACACAAATTCTTCTTATAAGCAGAATTGAATATGCATACCCTATTATTATATATAGCTAATACATAAATATATTTTTAAAAGAATTTTTTTTTGGTCATAAAGTGCATGGAGGGGATGAACAATTTTATGGGCTTTTCCACATAAACATTTCATATATCAAATTGGTCTTCTTTGTTTCCAATTTTAAAACATACCTGTTAATAAAAAAAGGGAAAAACAAGGATTGTATTGATGACATACAGCTCAGTTTTTTTTTTTCCCAAAGTGGGGCCCAATATATGCTGGGGGTTACAGGAAAAATTGTTTTTTGTTGGTAACACCAGTTGATAAAGAGTGTAATAATGTGTGGGGATCTGTCAACTTGTTTGGGTTATTTAATTATTGAACAGTTTTGTTTGTATAACATCCCCCTATTCTACTCCAAATAAAGATTTAATATATATCAGCGAGAAATTGACTTTAGATTTAAAAAAAGGGTTTTCAAAAAGTCATAGTTTTTAAAAACAACAAAAAAGGGAAAGGGAAAAGGGCTGCAGGGTAGAAGTCCCCCCTAACCCTTGCTGTCTAAGGTGGCTCAAAGGACCCATCGGGCCCCCAAAAGGAAGATTTTAGTTTTTTTAAGGGAAACATGGTAGTAAGGGGTCCTGCCCAAAAAGGGTTTTGCATTGAGGTAAGGAGCTTCAAGTTACAGCATCCTTCTGGCCCAGGCAAATCTAGGTCATAAGTAGAAAGGGGGAATAGAAAATCCTGAGGAAAGACTTGACCGATAAAATTTAGGGGGAGGCCCAAACTGATAATAATAAATTTTTTAATTTAATTTTTAATAAAAAATTTTAATTTAAATATATTCTGATTTTATCAAGCTTAAACTAAAAAATCTCTTTTCATTTTTTCTCTCCTGGTTTTTGACGACCAAAAAACTGAAGAGGTTTTAATATTTTGAACTTAAACTTAAAAAAAAAGAAAAAATGAAAATTTTCCGAGTTATAAAAACCCTTTATTTAAACATTTTTTTTTAAATTTTGTGCTTCATATCTATTGCACTGATGTCAAATGCCCTTTTCTGTTGTTAATGCCTTCAAAAAAATGAAATATTGTGTAAAATTTGTTGTATTAAACCCTTGGTGAAAATTTTAAAGAGAAAGTCAAACATAACCATGACCCTTGGTTGAAAAAAAGTTTTTTTGAAAACACTCCCCTTACGTTGCACTTTTAGACTTTTAGTATTTGTTCAAAATTGTTGTGACTTTTTTCCCTACCGTTTATTACCCACATTTAAGCAATGGTTCCCTTCCATCTTTCAAAATTTTGTTATTTTTTTTTATTTATACCCGTATATATAAGAGACATATAAAAATTTGGGTTTTCCCAAAGGTTTCCTTCCTTTTTTTTTGTTCCTTTTGGGGTGTTAAATTTCCTTAACATTCTCTAAACAAAATGCTAGTGTGTCACCAAAATTAAAAAGTGTTTATGTGTAATGTGCAGAGGGAAATTTTTAATTTTTTCCTCTTGGTTAAATTAATCCAAACATAATTTGAGGAATTTTACATTTTTTATTTTAAAATTTTTGAGATTTTTGTTATTAAATTTTAAAAAAAAGAATTTAAAATATTTTTGGAAGATTTTAAATTTCACATTTAAAAAAAATATTTTTTGTATGTTAACCCACAGGTAAAACGAAAAAATAATTCATGATAAATATTTAAGTTAAACGACTGGAAAAATGTGTGCCCCTTCTAGAAAAATTTAAAACCAAATCTATCGATGGGGATGGGATGGGGGGGGGGGGGGTGCCCAGTTAATTGGGGAGTCCTGGGGGGGTGTAGCTGTGCTGCAGTCCTAAATACAGCCCCCTAAAAAAAAAAGTTGGGCAGTTTCCCTTTTTTGAAAAATATAACTATGTTGTCTCTCTTTAGGAAAACCAAATTCAGGTTTTTATAAAGAAAAAATTTAAGGGAAACCCCAAGGGCCCAAATTAGTCTAGAAAAGTCAGAGAACTTTTTATTTAGCGCCCAATCTTTTTTTGCATTTAGGCCCCAAAATTTGTTCTAACCATTCACCCCAAAAGGGGTTGTTGCAAAAACCCGGTTTTAGATTTTGTTGACTTTCTCTTTTTGATATGAATAATTAAACTTTGAAGCAAAAGGGTAATGTCAAAAATACAAAATTAAAGTGATGGTTTGGGATTCCCCTAAGTATAAAAAAATCAAAAAAACAGTAACCTTTGCAACCCCCCCCTTTTTCCCAAAAATGTGTAAATACTGGAATGTTTTTTTTAAATTTTTAAAATTTATGTAGGTTGATGTAAAATCAGTTTTTGACATTGGGGAGTCTTTAAACCTAAAAAAACTTTTGAAATTGTTGGCTATTTTTAAAATGGTTTTTGTTTTGGGTTTTTTTGTTGGGCTGAATGTAGAACCAAAAAGTGGTAATAACAATTAAATTTCTAAAAAGATTTTTTTTTTTTATAATTTTTTACCGTGATTCAGTAAAGTGCTTGCAAAAATTTTAATATTGTTTAAGAATTGAAATTTTTAAATTTTTAAAAATTTGTCAGGGTCGGGCTTCTTGGATTTTAATCAGAAAAAGTTATTCTGAAGGCCCCCTATACATATTAACCCGAACAGTTTGCTTTTTTAAATTTTACCTTAAAAATTTTTCTGTTATGAAATAAACATTAAAATCTAAAAATGTTATTTTGAATTTTAAACCCCGGGAAAAAAGTGATTCTTAACACTCCAATTTTAGAAAATTTTTAGGTTTTTTCGGTTCGTTTTAAATTTAGGTTGTTTTATTTTTATATTTTTGGGCCCTTCCCCAACAGTATTTTGGTCCCTTTTTGTGCCAGAACTCAAGTCCAGCATCAAAATCAATTTCTGTGGTTGGGCGTTTAAAGGGATGGTTATAAGTTTCTCTTACCAATCAGGGTGTCCCTTTTTTTCGTTTTTTCCCCCTCCTCTTTCCCCCGCCCAGTCATAAAAAAAGCTAAGGCAGGAAAATTCATACCTTTAATTTCCCCCTTTCTTCCCCCCCACCCCTTTTGTGTCTAGTTTTTCTGGTTTTTATAGATATACATATTTTGTTAAAAGAAGGGAAATTTCTTACATTTTCATAGAGCCTAAAGGAGGAAAAGCTATTGGATGGTTTAAAAAAAATGCCCCTTTCCCCTTTGAAAAAACATAAAATATTTTCACTATATTTTATCTTTATATATTACATGTCTACTGATTTAAGAAAAATTTCTAGCCCCAAAAGGTTAAATTGTTAAGGTTTCCTTTTTCCCGTGGTGAGGTAGCCCAGCAAAAATTTCTAAAAGTGTGACATTATTGAGACCTTTTAAAGGCCAGAAAAGTTGGGTTTTTAAATTTCAAATTTAAATATAACCCCTTTAAAATGGGGAAAAAAAGCTCTCAGAATAACTACAGCCTTTTCAAAAAACGTAAAGCTTTTAGAGTTTGCAACAAAGAAATTCTGCCTACACCCGATATGTTTAAATTGGGAATGCTATGTGATAGGGTTTTAAAAATGTTTTTTTTTTTGAAAAAAAAAGTTAAAATCCCATTGAAAAAAAAATCGTGAAACCCCAAGAAACCCCTCATAAGAAAAAGAAAAAAAAGTAGACTAAAAACCCACTATCGGATGGGCTGTAAAGTCCTCTAGTCAGGGAATCTTGATTTCAATCTTTAATAAAATATTACCTTAAACATTTATTTTAGTAATTTTTGAGGGAGGTTCAAAGTGTTCTAAAACTGTAACAAAAAAAATTGCATTAACCATTCCGGGAAATTTAAAACCATTTTTACATTGACTTTACTTTCATGTGCAAGTTTATTTTTTTTTTTTTTTATTATTATTATTATTATTATTATTATTTTTTTTTTAATTTTATTTTTTTTGCACCATTGTTTCCCGGGGCTGTACATTTAGGGGGGTTTCATACATAACATAAGTCAAAACCCTTTACAATAGTGGCCAAATCTGTGATTAACAACAGGTACAGAGGGAGAAGGGCCCTGCCCGCAAAGGGCTTACAATCTACAAAGGAAAGGAAGAAAGAGACAGAAGGTAGGGGCAAACATGTTTGTGGGGTGTAGTGCCAGCGGGGTTTATTCTAGGTCGTAGGCTATCTGAAGAAGGGGGTTTTCAGGTTGTTTTGAAGCTGGGGGAAAGTTGGGAGAGTCTGAGTGTTGGCTCAGTGAGTTTCAGAGAATGGGGGAGGCACGAGAAAAATTTCTTGGAGACGGTTGTGTGAGGAGCTGACAAGAGGGGAGCAGAGAAGAAGGTCCTGTGGGGAGCGGAGGTTGCATGAGGGGAGGTATCTGGAGATTACAGCAGAGATGTATGGAGGGGTGTCACGGGGGTCGCGGGCTCCGCTGCCCCCCGCGACCGTCACCCTGCTCGCAGGGGATCCGGCACGGCAGCTGCGGCTGCCCGCGACCTTCCCCTGCTGTCCCGGTCCCAGCGCCGCGTCCCTTACCTGTCCACCTCCTGTGAAGGGCCGCCCCCCGCCGCCGTGCGCGTGGCCGCTCCTCCCGGCGCGCGCGCGCCGACTTCTTAAATTTTAAGGGCCAGCGTCCCGATAATTGGTCCATTGTCGGGCGCTGGTTTTTATTTAAGGTATCCGCCCCCAACACTTCCTGCCAGTCTTTTGGGTGTGTTCTTGGTGCGTTTTGAGGAGTTTTGGAGTTTAATCTTGATTACCTGTGTCCCCAGTCCGCTTGCCCCACGTTTCCTGACCTTGCCTGTTTGCCGCCTCCCCTGACCGTCTGCCCGTCTTGACTACGAACCTCTGCCGCCTGCCTGACCTTCTGCCGTCCCCGACTACGCCTCCGGATTACGTTTCTGTACCACGCTGTACCCACTGGCCATCGCAAGCAAGTCAACTCAGGGGTAACGACCTGGTAGCCTCACGCCGCAGCAAGTCCATCCCCGCTTTGCGGCGCTCGGGTGAAAACCGGGCTACTTAGATTCCGTTCCCTGGTGTGGCTTAGCTATCATCGCTTGCGTTGGCCCAGGGGGATCCACTCCTCCGTTACAGCACAGACTGGCCATGGATTCCGCCAGGGTACCACTGCTTGATCTCTGGGCCCATCACTACGCTGCCCCGCCCAGCAGAGTCAACGTATCGCCAGCTAGCGGCCATGATGCAGCAACCTGGCGACTCGTCTGCCTCCACGGCTGCTGCCCTGGCACCTGCATCCGTTTGCTCCGGCATCCATTGCTCTACATGCGACGGAGCCGGGTCCTTCTCTGCATCTGCCACTCCCCTCACGCTACGATGGAGACCCCAAGAAGTGCCGAAGGTTCATCAGCCAGTGCCCATCCATCTCGAAATGATGGGGCATCAATTCCCTACAGAGCGAGCAAGGTGGCCTTCATAATCAGCCTCTTGTCTGGAGAAGCCTTGGCTTGGGCTACGCCACTATGGGATCGAGGGGATCCTCTGACGGCGGACCTCCAAACTTTCCTCCGGGTTTCCGCACCGGTCTTCGAGGAACCAGGCCGTAACTTCTCGGCTGCCGCAGCGCTGCTCCGGCTGCGTCAGGGGGGACCACAGTCGGTCAGTATTCGGTGCAGTTTCGCACTCTCGCTTCGGAGCTGGATTGGAACAACGAAGCGTTGGTGGCGACATTTTGGCAGGGCCTCTCGGGGGAATAAAGGGACGACTCGCCGCTCAGGATCTACCAGTGCCTTTTATGACCTAAATCCATTTGGCCCCCCGAGTGGATATTCGCTTCGCGAAAAGGCAACAAGAGCTCCGCCTACAACAGGAAACCGCCCGTCCACGCCGTTTCCCCCGCTTGGCTCCCACGTTCCAGCGGTCACCCCTTCCTCCTCCAACGGCCTCTGAAGAGGAACCTATGCAGGTCGAGAGAGCCCACCTGTCCCAGGAGGAACGTTCTCAGCGTCGTTGAAGCAGCTCTGCTTCTATTGTGGGGTTCTGGCCATTTCATTGGGACTGTCCGGTGCGCCCGGGAAACTTCCGAACCTAGGGCTGTAGGAGGGCAACCCTAGGTGTCAAAAAGGGCCTCTCCCCGTCTGACCATGCCCGTAATATTGTGCTTCTCCGGACAAACACCTTTCGGCCACTGCCTTTATTGATTCAGGTTCAGCAGGAAACTTTCATAAGCCACGAATTTGTGACCAGGTTTCGTCTCATGTGACTCCGGTGCAGAAACCTTGTTCGTCTCCCCCGGCCCAGTGGGCGAATGCCTTAAGGACGGATCCGCTTCGTAAGGCCCCCTCTTCTTGCAAATTGGGCCCCTACAAGGGAGACGTTCCCAACTTCTTGCCCCTGCCTCGATCCTCCTCGGAGATTCCTTTTGGGCCTTCCTTGTCTACAGGACCATACCCCGACTTTGGATTGGAGCACAGGTAAGTCAGGGCGTTGGGTTCGCGTGTCTCTCTCGTTGCCTTTTCTAAGCCGCAATCGCTCTCAAGTCACCTCCCGGAAGTCTGCCAAGCCTCCTCCGGGTTTCTACCTTCGCCATACTGGGACTTTCCCGATGTCTTTTCGGAGAGTCAGGCTGAAACGCTTCCTCCACACCGGTCTTATGATTGTCCCATTGACCTGAAACCTGGCTGTACTCCTCCCAGAGGCCGGGTTTACCCTCTCTCCGTCCCAGAGACTAAGGCGATGTCTGAATACATCAAGGAGAACCTCCGCAAAGGTTTTCATCCGTAAGTCCTGGGTCTCGGCTGGAGCCGGCTTCTCTTCGTGGAGAAAAAGACGGGTCCCTCCGGCCCTGCATGACTATCGGGGCTTGAATAAAATTACCATAAAAAAAACGTTACCCGTTGCCCTAGATCTCCCAACTCTTTTACCGCCTGCGTGGGGGGAAAATATTTTCTAAACGGATCTATGCGGGGCCTACAATTTAATCCGCATTAGGGAAGGCGTGATGGAAAACGGCATTAATACACGGACGGCCATTTCGAGTATTTGGTTATGCCTTTCGGTCTCTGCAACGCCCCGGCAGTATTTCAGAACTTTGTTAAATGAGATCTTTCGGAACCTACTCTATGTCGTGTAATCGTCTACTTTGGACGATATTTCATCTTTCCCTGATCTCGAGACTCATCGCCACCATGTCCCGCCAGGTCCTCAGGCGACTCCGCACTCATCAGCTCTTTGCCAAACCCGAAAAGTGCCTCTTTTGAAAGTGCCAGTTACCCTTCTTAGGGTACATCGTCTAGATAAGGGTCTCCGGATGGATCCCTCCAAACTCTCCGCGGTGCTGCAGTGGCCACAACCGTGGCCTTCGGGCCATTCAACGTTTTTTGGGGTTTTTCTAATTATTTATAGGCAATTTATCCCCCACACTTCTCCCACCTTGTGGCTCCCCTTGGTGGCCCTGACTAGGGAAAAATGCCAATCCCCAAATCCTGGCCCCCAGAGGCCCAAGAACCTTCAACCGGCTCAAAGCGGCATTTGCTTCGGCTCCGGTCCTGTCTCGCCCAGACCCTAACTGTCCGTTTATTCTGGAAGTGGATGCTTCTTCGGTCGGCGCTGGGGGCGTCCTCCCTGCAGAGATCCTCCGCTGGTAAACTACGTACTGTGCTTTTTCTCCAACAATTCTCTCCTGCCCAGAAGAACTATACCATTAGGTGATCGTGAATTACTGCCATAAAGCTGGCTCTAGAAGAATGGCGTCATCTGCTGGAGGGGCTCACCACCCTCTGACATTTTCACAGACCATAAGAACCTTCTGTACCTTCAGTCGGCTCAACGCCTGAACCCCCCGGCAAGCCAGGTGGTCATTATTCTTTGCCCGTTTTGACTTCCGCTTACATTTTCGGCCGGCCGAGAAAAACCTCAGAGCTGATGCTCTATTTATTTTCCCCGGATACGGTGGGTATTGAGCCTCCTCCCCAGCACATTGCCCCCCGAGCGACTCGTCACGGCTGCCCACGTGGACCTCCAGCACCTACCCCCCGGGAAGACGTATGTGCTACTGCTTGCGCCCCTAGAATCTGAAGTGGGGACACTCTTCTCATACGGCTGGGGCACCCAGGAGTCCCATAGGTCCCCTTCAATTGGTCTCCCGATATTACTGGGGGGCCCCACTCTTGCTCAGGACATGAGGGACTGTGTTCTAGCCTGCACCTCCTGTGCCCGTAATAAGGTTCCTCGCCTCACGCCCACGGCCTTCTTCAGCCGCTCCCCGGTGCCGGAAAAAACCCTGGTCCCATGTAGCCATGGACTTCATTACTGATCTCCCGGCCTCAGCTGGAAACACGGTCATCTGGGTTGTGACCGACCGTTTTTCCAAAATGGCCCACTTTATCGCACTGCCTGGGTTACCATCTGCCCACCAACTGGCCCAACATTTTTTCAGTCACGTTTTCCATCTGCACGGTCTCCCTTTACATATTGTCTCGTAGGGGAGTCAATTTATTGCTAAATTTTGGCGGGCTTTGTGTGGTCAATTGCAGGTCCAATTTGACTTCTCTTCCGCATACCACCCCCAGACCAATGGCAGGTTGGAAAGGGGTTTAACCAGGTGTTGGGCACCTACCTGAGGCATTTGTGTCCGCCCGTCAAGTTAACTGGTCTGATCTTCTTCCCTGGTCAGAGTTTTCTTATAACTCTTTTGGTTCGGGATCTGCTTGGGACTACCCCTTTTTTGTCGTGTTTGGGTTTCATCGCCGAACGCCTCTCCCACTGGCCACCTCGTGTCAATGTCCCGGCTGTGGATGCCCAAGTAAGGGACATCAAGGCTCTCTGGCAGCTCACGCGACGGGCCCCTTTCTACGGGGTTCTGCTCGCACCAAAGCTCAGGCTGACAGGTACCGTAGGCCCCCGCCCCTATTTGAGCCGGGCGATAGGGTTTGGTTGGCCACCAAATATATTTGCTTTAAAAAGGGGCCTTCTTATAAGTTAGGCCCTAAATAATGGGTCCGTTTTGAGGTTACTGCAACGACTTAATCCGGTGTCCTACAAGCTCCGCTTGCCTCCTACCCTGCGCATCCCCCCAACCCTTTTCCCGTCCCCTCTCCTCAAGCCGGTGGTACTGAATCGCTTCTCCCGGGGGCTGTCTCGCCTTCTCCTGTGGCCAACTCCCGACAACATCTTGAGTCAAGGAGGTGCTGGCACAGAAGACAGTGAGGGGGGAACGTTCTTCCTCATTGACTGGAAGGGGTTCGGCCGGAGGAAACGGTCGTGGGAACCGGAGGCCAACCTTCGCCTGACCTCCTCTCTAGGTTTCAAAAGAAGAGGGGGAGACCTAAGGGGGGGGGGGTACTGTCACGGGGGTGGGGGCTCCGCTGCCCCCTGCTACTGTCACCCTGCTCGCAGAGGATCCCGGGGCGGCAGCTGCGGCTGCCCGCGACCTTCCCCTGCTGTCCCGTTCCCGGGCGCCGCTCCCTTACCTGTCCGCCCTGTGAAACGCCGCTCCCGGCCCCGTGTGCGTGGCCCCTGTCTAGGCGGCGCGCGCCGACTTCTTAATTTAAAGGGGCCAGCGTCCCTAAAATTGGTCCATTTTCGGGCGCTTTGGTTCCCCATTTAAGGTAATCCACCCCCAACACTTCCTGCCAGTCTGTTAGGTGTGTTCTTGGTGGCGGTTTTGAGAGTTTTTGGAAGTTTAGTCTTGATTACCTGTGTTTTAAACCCGTCCGCTTGCCCCAAGTTTTCCTGACCTTGCCTGTTTGCCGCCTGCCCTGACCGTCTGCCCCTCTCTGACTCGAACCTCTGCCCCTGCCCTGACCTTCTGCCTGTCCCCGACTACGCCTCCGGATTAGTTTCTGTACCAACCTGTACCCGGCTGCCATCGCAAAACAAGTCACATCAGGGGGAACGACCTGGTAGCCTCACGCCGCAGCAAGTCCATCCCGCTTTGCGGCGGGCTCGGTGAAAACCGGGGGCTACTTAGATTCCGTTCCCTGGCGTGCTTAGCTATCATCGCTTGCGTTGGGCCCAGCGGATCCACTCCTCCGTTACAAGGGAGAGGTTATGGAGAGTCTTGTAGGTCATGGTTAGTAACTTGAAATGAATTCGCTGGGCAAAGGGGAAGCCAGTGAAGGGATTGGCAGAGGGGGAGGCGAGGAGTAGCGAGGGAGAGGTGGGTAAGACGGGCAGCAGAGTTGAGGATGGATTGAAGGGGAGCAAGAGTGCTAGATGGGAGCCGCAAGAGAGGATGTTGCAGTAGTCAAAGCGGGAGATGACAAGGCGTGGACCAGCATTTTTGTAGTGACAGGGTTAAGGAATGAGCGGGAATGTCTGGGCCCCGGGGATGGTAAAAGTTGGGTGTCATCAGCATACCCGGTGGTATTTGAAAGCCATTTTGGATGCTATGAGCTGACCCAGACCAAGAGGTGTAGATAGAGAAGAGTAGTGGGCCCAGGACTGACTCCTGAGGACACCAACAGAGAGAGGGCAAGAGGAGGAGGTGGTGCAAGAGTGAGAGACACTGAATGTCCGATCAGTGAGGTATGAGGAGATCCAGGAAAGGGCTGAGTCTTTGATGCTGAGGCATGAGAGGATTTGTAGCAGGAGGGAATGGTCAACAGTGTCAAAGGCAGAACAATCTTTGAGG
>JAODAL010061626.1:0-20212 GCA_025379985.1 Phyllomedusa bahiana | reverse complement strand
CTATAATCTGCAGGGTCCTATCCTGTTGTGTCCAGAATCTGCAGGGTTCACATGATCTGTAGGGTCTATAATCCGCAGGCCCCTGATCATGTAGGGTCTATAAATTGCGGCCCTTGATCTCGTAGGGTTATAATACTGCAGGGTACCTGATCTGTAGCAGTCTTTAATCTGCAGGGTTCTGATCTGTAGAGTACTATAATCTGCAGGGTTCCTGATCTGTAGGGTCTATAATTGCAGGGGTCCTGATCTGTAGTGTCTATAAATCTGAGGGTCCTGATCCGTAGTGTCTTTAATCTGCAGGGTCCTGATCTGTAGGGTCTATAATCTGCAGGGTCCTGATCTGTAGTGTCTATAATCTGCAGGGTCCTGATCTGTAGTGTCTATAATCTGCAGGGTCCTGATCTGTAGAGTCTATATTTGCGGGTCCTGTTGTAGTGTCCTTAATCTGCAGGGTCTGATCTGTTAGGTCTCTAATCTGCTGCCCCTGATATGTAGAGTCTATAATCTGCAGGGTCCTGATCTGTAGTGTCTATAATCTGCAGGGTCCTGATCTGTAGGGTCTATAATCTGCAGGGTCCTGATCTGTAGTGTCTATAATCTGCAGGGTCCTGATCTGTAGTGTCTATAATCTGCAGGGTCCTGATCTGTAGGGTCTATAATCTGCAGGGTCCTGATCTGTAGGGTCTATAATCTGCAGGGTCCTGATCTGTAGAGTCTATAATCTGCAGGGTCCTGATCTGTAGGGTCTATAATCTGCAGGGTCCTGATCTGTAGTGTCTATAATCTGCAGGGACCTGATTTTTAGGGTCTATATTCGGCAGGGGTCCTGATCTGTAGGGTCTATATCTGCAGGGTCTGACCTGTGGGTTATATTTCTGCAGGGTCCTGATCTGTTAGTTGGGTCTATAATCTGAGACCTGATCTGGTATGTCATAATCTGCAGGGTCCTGATCTGTCGTGTCTATAATCTGCAGCCCCTTATCTGTAGGTTCTATAATCTGCAGGGTCCTGATCTGTAGTGTCTATAAACATCAGGGTCCTGATCTGTAGTGCTCTATAATTGCAGGGTCTGGATCTGTAGGGTCTATAATCTGCAGCCCCTGATCTGTATTGTCTATAATATGCTGGGTCCTGATCTGTAGTGTCTATAATTTGCAGGGTCCTGATCTGTAGGGTCTATAATCTGCGGCCCCTGATCTGTAAAGTCTATAATCTGCAGGGTCCTGATCTGTGGTGTCTATAATTTGCAGGGTCCTGATCTGTAGTGCCTATAATCTGTGGCCCCTGATCTGTAGGGTCTATAATTTGCAGGGTCCTGATCTGTAGAGTCTATAATCTGCAGGGTCCTGATCTGTAGGGTCTATAATCTGCAGGGTCCTGATCTGTAGAGTCTATAATCTGCAGGGTCCTGATCTGTAGTGTCTATAATCTGCAGGGTCCTGATCTGTAGGGTCTATAATCTGCAGGGTCCTGATCTGTAGGGTCTATAATCTGCGGCCCCTGATCTGTAGGGTCTATAATCTGCAGGGTCCTGATCTGTAGGGTCTATAATCTGCGGCCCCTGATCTGTAGGGTCTATAATCTGCAGGGTCCTGATCTGTAGTGTCTATAATCTGCAGGGTCCTGATCTGTAGGGTCTATAATCTGCAGGGTCCTGATCTGTAGTGTCTATAATCTGCAGGGTCCTGATCTGTAGGGTCTATAATCTGCGGCCCCTGATATGTAGAGTCTATAATCTGCAGGGTCCTGATCTGTAGAGTCTATAATCTGCAGGGTCCTGATCTGTAGGGTCTATAATCTGCAGGGTCCTGATCTGTAGTGTCTATAATCTGCAGGGTCCTGATCTGTAGTGTCTATAATCTGCAGGGTCCTGATCTGTAGGGTCTATAATCTGCAGGGTCCTGATCTGTAGGGTCTATAATCTGCAGGGTCCTGATCTGTAGTGTCTATAATCTGCAGGGTCCTGATCTGTAGAGTCTATAATCTGCAGGGTCCTGATCTGTAGTGTCTATAATCTGCAGGGTCCTGATTTGTAGTGTCTATAATCTGCAGGGTCCTGATCTGTAGGGTCTATAATCTGCAGGGTCCTGATCTGTAGTGTCTATAATCTGCAGGGTCCTGATCTGTAGTGTCTATATCTGCTGGGGGTCTGAACTGTAGGGTCTATAATCTGCAGGGTCCTGATCTGTAGGGTCTATAATCTGCAGGCACCCTGATCCGTTTTGTCTATATTCTGCAGGGTCTGATCTGTAGTTGTCTATAATATGCACAGCCTTATCTGTAGGTCTATAATCTGCAGGGTCTGATCTGTAGAGTCTATAATACTGCTGGGTCTTGATCTGTAGTTGTGTCTATAATCTGTGGGTACTGAATCCGTAGGGTCTATAATCTGCGGCCCCTGATCTGTAGAGTCTATTAATCTGCTGGGTCCTGGGAAAAATATCATGTAGTGTCTATATTCTGCGGGTCCTGATTCTGTAGGGTTCTATAATCTGCGGCACCTGATCTGTAAAGTCTATAAATCTTGCAGGGTCCTGATCTGTGGTGTCTATAAATTTGACAGGGGTCTGATCTGTTAGTGCCTTTAATCTGTGGCCCCTGTCTGTAGGTCTATAATTTCGCAGGGGTTTGTTCTGTTAGGTCTTTAATCTGCAGGGGTCCTGATTGTAGGGTCTATAATTTGCAAGGGTCCTCCTGATCTGTAAGGTCTATAATCTGCAGGGTCCTGATCTGTAGTGTATTTAATCTGCTGGCTCCTGATCTGTAGTGTCTATAATCTGCAGGGTCCTGATCTGTAGGGTCTATAATCTGCGGCCCCTGATCTGTAGGGTCTATAATCTGCAGGGTCCTGATCTGTAGGGTCTATAATCTGCGGCCCCTGATCTGTAGAGTCTATAATCTGCAGGGTCCTGATCTGTAGTGTCTATAATCTGCGGCCCCTGATCTGTAGTGTCTATAATCTGCGGCCCCTGATCTGTAGGGTCTATAATCTGCAGGGTCCTGATCTGTAGAGTCTATAATCTGCAGGGTCCTGATCTGTAGTGTCTATAATCTGCAGGGTCCTGATCTGCAGGGTCCTGACCTGTAGGGTCTATAATCTTCGGCCGCACACATCGTGGGGGGGAACGAGTCTGGATTTCATGCTTCTCCTTGTATCATCAGGAATAGCGCGACGCGTTTCGCACCCTGACCTCCTGGGGGCGCCGCTGTTCACACTTTGCTCTCTGCGGCTTTACTTTCTCACCTCTTTGTTTCCGCTGAATGAATCCAGTTTCCTTCCATTCACGGCCGCGCAGCGCAGCAGCTCCCTCTCCCCTCTCACAGCCAAACCCTTGGTCAGCAGCCACCGGGGCGACTCCGAAAGCCACCTGAGAGGGGAAGAGAGAGCGAGAGAGGGAAGAAGGGAGAGGAGAGAGGGGAAGAAGGGAGAGGAGAGAGAGAGAGAGGAAAGAAGAGAGGACAGAGAGGGGAGAGGAAAAGGGAAGAGAGAGGGGTGGAGGAGGAAGAAAGATAGAGGAAAAAAGGGAGGACAGAGGGGTGATCGAAGGCAAAAGGAAAGAGAAGGAAGGAGGAGGAAAGAGGAAGGAAGAAGGGAGGAAAGAGAACTGGGAGATGAAAAGAGAGAAGGAGAGATTAGGAGGAAATAGAGAATGAGGAAGAGGAGAAAAGAGGAGAGGAAAGAGAAAAGGCAAAGAAGGGAGGAGAGAGGATGGAAGGAGATGAGAACAGAAGGGGAAAGGAGGTGAAGTAAAGAAGAGAGGGAGGGAAGAGAGAAGGGGGAAACAGGAAAAGGAGAGGAAAAGAAAGAGGAGGAGAAAGGAAGAGAAGAGGAAAGAGTGGAGGAAATAGGTAAGAAAAGAGAAGAGAGAGAAAGAGGAATAAAAAAGGAGGAGGGGGTGAGGAAAAAAGGAAAAAGGGGGGAGGGGGTAGAGAGGAGGGGAGGGCCGGGGGGGGCGAGGGACAGGGGGGGGTTTTATTATAAAAGTAAAAATGGCGGACCCGGCCCAAGGGGGAAAATAAAATTTAAATTTTGCCCTGGTGATGGTTTAGTAGAAAAAGTGTCTTTTTTCTTAAAAATGTAGGGGTATATAACCCTCACACTATTAAAAAAAAAGGACGCTTAAAAAACCCCAAAGCGTTTCCTGCCCTTTTACCCCGGGACTTTTAAGGGGGAATTAAATGTTTGTGAAAAAAACTGTGGTATTTAAAAAGGATGTTATTTTTTGTTAAAAGGCCCGATTAGAACGTCAATCAAAGGTGGTTTTGATGAGCCGGGGAATCGGGTCATCTTTTACAGGCTACCGATGGTGAAAAGATAATGGTGTGGTTTTATGATTTGGAGCAGCGGGTTTCATTTAATTTAACATTTTGGGTTTGGTTTTCCCAGCCGGGAGACCCAGTGAAGAACTCTGCTTTTGGGCTGAAGGAAAATGTTTTTTTACATATATTTTATGATACATTTTTTATATAAAGTATACATTTTAACAAAATAATACCCGACAATAAAAACTGTTTAAAAAACCCCGATTTTTTAGTATAGGTGAAAAAATAAAGTTAAAAAAAAAATACATTTTTTTTACTCTATCGGCATTTTTAAAAAAAAAATTTTTTAATCAAAATTTTTTTTTTTTTTTTAAGAAATCAAAACCCTTTTTTTAAGTCCCCCCTCCACAAACCCCCCCACCACTCCCCATCGGGCCTTTTAATATGCCCTGATTACGGCCACTAACACAGTTGATTGACGTTTAATCAGCCTTACAAAAAAAAACATCCATTTAAAAACCACGTGTTTTACTTACAGTATTTCCTTTTAAAAGTGCCCCGGGATAAGGAGGAAAGCGTTGGGTTTTTAGCGTCTCTGTTTTTTAAAAAGTGGGGGGGGGTTTATACCCCTACATTTTTAAAAAATAAAGACCTTTTTTTCTACTAAAAAATCCCAGGGTTTTTTATTTTATTTTCTCGTGCGACGGGTGTCCGCCAATTTTTACTTTTAGAATAACCTCTATCCGGCGTTCACCACGTACACGGAAATCTATTGTGACCAGGGGCCAGCCGTGATACGGGCTACGGCTATCCAAAAAGACCCGCAAGAGCATAGGAGAGTTTGTGCCTCTTTATTACGAGCGCTACCTACAGTAGGTTATTGCTCATGTGGTCCGTTTTGTTTCTGACCTCCTAGTCAACATATTTCACTATTGTGCGCCCCCTTTGTCCCCCCTTTTTTTGTCTTTTTGAGCACAGGAGGGGGATAGAGGAGAGGTGAGCACAGGAGGGGGATGGAGAGGAGGAGAGGCCGGAGGGCGAGCACAGGAGGGGGATAGAGGAGAGGTGAGCACAGGAGGGGGATAGAGAGGAGGAGAGGCCGGAGGGCGAGCACAGGAGGGGGATAGAGGAGAGGTGAGGCCGGAGGGCGAGCAACGGAAGGGGATAGAGGAGAGGTGTGGCCGCAGAGCGAGAACAGGAGGGGGATAGAGGAGAGGTGAGGCCGGAGGGCGAGCACCGGAGGGGGAGAGAGGAGAGGTGAGGCCGGAGGGCGAGCACAGGAGGGGGATAGAGGAGAGGTGAGGCCGGTGTGAGGGCGAGGCAACGGAGGGGGGTTAGAGGAGAGGTGAGCCCGGAGGGCGACCACCGGAGGGGGATAGAGGAGAGGTCAGGCCGGAGGGCGAGCACAGGAGGGGGATAGAGGAGAGGTGAGGCCGGAGGGCGAGCACCAGAGTGGGATAGAGAAGCAGTGAGGCCAGAGGGCGAGCACAGGAGGGGGATAGAGGAGAAGTGAGGCCAGAGGGCGAGCACCAGAGTGGGATAGAGAAGCGGTGAGGCCGGAGGGCGAGTACCGGAGGGGGATAGAGGAGAAGTGAGGCCAGAGGGCGAGCACCAGAGTGGGATAGAGAAGCGGTGAGGCTGGAGGGCGAGCACCGGAGTGGGATAGAGAAGCAGTGAGGCCAGAGGGCGAGCACAGGAGGGGGATAGAGGAGAGGTAAGGCCGGAGGGCGAGCACCAGAGTGGGATAGAGAAGCGGTGAGGCCGGAGGGCGAGCACAGGAGGGGGATAGAGGAGAGGTGAGGCCGGAGGGCGAGCATCAGAGTGGGATAGAGAAGCGGTGAGGCCGGAGGGCGAGCACAGGAGGGAAATAGAGGAGAGGTGAGGCCGGAGGGCGAGCTCCGTAAGGAGATAGAAGAGAGGTGCGGCCGGAGGGCGAGCACAGGAGGAGGATAGAGGAGAGGTGAGGCCGGAGGGCGAGCACCGGAGGGGGATAGAGGAGAGGTGAGGCCGGAGGGCAAGCACCGGAGGGGGATAGAGGAGAGGTAAGGCCGGAGGGCGAGCACAGGAGGGGGATAGAGGAGAGGTGAGGCCGGAGGGCGAGCACAGGAGGGGGATAGAGGAGAGGTGAGGCCGGAGGGCGAGCACAGGAGGGGGATAGAGGAGAGGTGAGGCGCACGGAGGGGATGAGGAGAGGTGAGGCGGGAGGGGCGAGTAACAGGAGGGGGATAGAGGAAGAGGTGAGGCTGGAGGTGCGATGCACTGTGCACAGGAGGGGGATAGAGGAGAGGTAAGGCCGGAGGGCGAGCACCAGAGTGGGATAGAGAAGCGGTGAGGCCAGAGGGCGAGCACAGGAGGGGGATAGAGGAGAGGTGAGGCCGGAGGGCGAGCACCGGAGGGGGATAGAGGAGAGGTGAGGCCGGAGGGCGAGCACAGTAGGGGGGTAGAGGAGAGGTGAGGCCGGAGGGCGAGCACAGGAGGGGGATGATATACAGGAGAGGTTGATAGGCGTGAGGGCGTGCAAGGTGGGGGGATAGAGGAGAGGTGAGTCCGGAGGGCGAGCACAGGAGGGGGATAGAGGAGAGTTGAGGTCGGAGGGCGAGCACAGGAGGGGGATAGAGGAGAGGTGAGGCCGCAGGGCGAGCACAGGAGGGGGATAGAGGAGAGTTGAGGAGGAGGGGATAGAGGAGAGGTGAGGCCGGAGGGCGAGCACAGGAGGGGGAAAGAGGAGAGGTGAGGCGGGGAGGGCAAGCACCGGAAGTGGTGATAGAAAAGAGGGGTTTGGGCGCCAGGTGAGGGGAGCACGGAGGGGGATAGAGGGAGGTGAGGCGCGGGCAGAGCACAGGAGGGGGATAGAGGAGAGTTGAGGCCGGAGGGGGATAGAGGAGAGGTGAGGCCGGAGGGCGAGCACAGGAGGGGGAAAGAGGAGAGGTGAGGCCGGAGGGCAAGCACCGGAGTGGGATAGAGAAGCGGTGGGGCCAGAGGGCGAGCACAGGAGGGGGATAGAGGAGAGGTGAGGCCGGAGGGCGAGCACAGGAGGGGGATAGAGGAGAGGTGAGGCCGCAGGGCGAGCACAGGAGGGGGATAGAGGAGAGTTGAGGTCGGAGGGCGAGCACAGGAGGGGGATAGAGGAGAGGTGAGGCCGCAGGGCGAGCACAGGAGGGGGATAGAGGAGAGTTGAGGCCGGAGGGGGATAGAGGAGAGGTGAGGCCGGAGGGCGAGCACAGGAGGGGGATAGAGGAGAGGTGAGGCCGGAGGGCAAGCATCGGAGGGGGATAGAGGGGAGGTGAGGCCGGAGGGCGAGCACAGGAGGGGGATAGAGGAGAGGTAGGCCCGCGGAGGTCGAGGAGCAAGGAGGGGGATAGAGGAGAGGTGAGGCCGGAGGGCGAGCACAGGAGGGGGATAGAGGAGAGGTGAGGCCGGAGGGCGAGCACAGGAGGGGGATAGAGGAGAGGTGAGGCCGGAGAGGGAGCACAGGAGGGGGATAGAGAGGAGGAGAGGCCGGAGGGCGAGCACCGGAGGAGGATAGAGAGGAGAGGTGAGGCCGGAGGGTAAGCACCGGAGGGGGATAGAGGAGAGGTGAGGCCGGAGGGTGAGCACCGGAGGGGGATAGAGGAGAGGTGAGGCCGGAGGGCGAGCACAGGAGGGGGATAGAGGAGAGGTGAGGCCGGAGGGCGAGCACAGGAGGGGGATAGAGGAGAGGTGAGGCCGGAGGGGGATAGAGGAGAGGTGAGGCCGGAGGGCGAGCACAGGAGGGGGATAGAGGAGAGGTGAGGCCGGAGGGCGAGCACAGGAGGGGGATAGAGGAGAGGTGAGGCCGGAGGGCGAGCACCGGAGGGGGATAGAGGAGAGGTGAGGCCGGAGGGCGAGCACCGGAGGGGGATAGAGGAGAGGTGAGGCCGGAGGGCGAGCACCAGAGTGGGATAGAGAAGCGGTGAGGCCAGAGGGCGAGCACAGGAGGGGGATAGAGGAGAGGTGAGGCCGGAGGGCGAGCACCGGAGGGGGATAGAGGAGAGGTTGAGGCGTCGAGAGGGCGTGCACAGGAAGGCGGATAGAGGACAGGGTGAGGCCGGAGGGGATGAACAGGAGGGGGATAGAGGAGAGGTGAGGCCGGAGGGCGAGCACAGGAGGGGGATAGAGGAGAGGTGAGGCCGGAGGGGGATAGAGGAGAGGTGAGGCCGGAGGGCGAGCACAGGAGGGGGATAGAGGAGAGGTGAGGCCGGAGGGCAAGCATCGGAGGGGGATAGAGGGGAGGTGAGGCCGGAGGGCGAGCACAGGAGGGGGATATTGGAGAGGTGAGGCCGGAGGGCGAGCACCGGAGGGGGATAGAGGAGAGGTGAGGCCGGAGGGCGAGCACAGGAGAGGGATAGAGGAGAGGTGAGGCCGGAAGGTGAGCACAGGAGGGGGATAGAGGAGAGGTGAGGCCGGAGGGCGAGCACAGGAGAAGGAGAGAGGAGGAGAGGCCGGTGGGCGAGCACCGGAGGGGGATGATAATAGAGGAGTGGTGAGGCGGGAGGGCAAGCATCGGAGGGGGATAGAGGCGAGGTGAGGCCGGAGGGCGAGCACAGGAGGGGGATATAGGAGAGGTGAGGCGGGCGAGCACCGGAGGGGGATAGAGGAGAGGGGAGGCCGGAGGGCGAGCACAGGAGGGGGATAGAGGAGAGGTGAGGCCGGAGGGTGAGCACAGGAGGGTATAGAGGAGAGGCCGGAGCACAGGAGGGGGAAAGAGGAGAGGTGAGGCCGGAGGGCGAGACAGAGCGGGATAGAGAAGCGGTTTTGAGTGTGTGGCCAGTGGGCGAGAGCACAGGAGGGGGATAGAGAGAGGTAGTGGCCTTGGAGGGGAGCTCGGGGAGGGGAGGAATAGAGGAGAGGTGAGGGCAGGAGGGCGAGCCAGGAGGGGGTAGAGGAGAGGGTGGTGAGCAAGGAGGGCGAGCCCCGGAGGGGGATAGAGGAGAGGTGAGGCCGGAGGGCGAGCACCGGAGGAGGATAGAGGAGAGCTGAGGCCGGAGGGCGAGCACCGGAGGGGGATAGAGGAGAGGTGAGGCTGGAGGGGGATAGTGGAGAGGTAAGGCCGGAAGGCGAGCACAGGAGGGGGATAGAGGAGAGGTGAGGCCGGAGGGCGAGCACAGGAGGGGGATAGAGGAGAGGTGAGGCCGGAGGGCGAGCAAGGGGAGGATAGAGGAGGTTGGGCGGAGGGCAGCATCGGAGGGGGTAGGTAGAGGAGAGGTGGGCCGGAGGGCGAGCACAGGAGGGGGAGAGGTGGAGAGGTGTAAGAGGTGAGGGCCGGATGAGGGGTGAAACACCAGAGGGGAAGAGAGGAGAGGTGAGGCCGGAGGGCGAGCACAGGAGGGGGATAGAGGAGAGGTGAGGCCGGAGGGCGAGCACCGGAGGGGGATAGAGGAGAGGTGAGGCCGGAGGGCGAGCACCGGAGGGGGATAGAGGAGAGGTGAGGCCGGAGGGCGAGCACAGGAGGGGGATAGAGGAGAGGTGAGGCCGGAGGGCGAGCACAGGAGGAGGATAGAGGAGAGGTGAGGCCGGAGGGCGAGCACCGGAGGGGGATAGAGGAGAGGTGAGGCCGGAGGGCGAGCACCGCAGTGGGATAGATAAGCAGTGAGGACAGAGGGCGAGCACAGGAGGGGGATAGAGGAGAGGTGTGGCGTGATGGAGGGCGAAGATCATGATGGGGGATAGAGGAGAGGTTGAGCCGGAGGGCGAGCACCGGAGGGGGATAGAGGAGAGGTGAGGCCGGAGGGTGAGCACAGGAGGGGGATAGAGGAGAGGTGAGGCCGGAGGGTGAGCACAGGAGGGGGATAGAGGAGAGGTGAGGGGGCCGGGGAGGGCGTGCACAGGAGGGGATGAGGGAAAGGTATGTGAGGCCGGAGGGCGAGCTCCGGAGGGGGGATAGGGAGAGGTGGAGGGCCGGAGGGGGTAGAGGAGAGGTGTGAAGCCGGGGAGGGGGATAGAGAGAGGTGGAGTGCGGGAGGGCAAGCATCGGAGGGGGATAGAGGAGAGGTGAGGGCCGAGGAGGGCGGAAGCACAGGAGGGGAGGATAGAGGAGAGGTGAGGCCGGAGGGCAAGCATCGGAGGGGGATAGAGGAGAGGTGAGGCCGGAGGGCGAGCACAGGAGGGGGATCAGGGAGAGGTGAGGACGGAGGGTGAGCACAGGAGGGCGCTGTGTCTTACCAGATGCTGATGATGCCCAGGACACAGGGGGCAGTGATGGCTACCTGCAGCCAGCGCCAGTCTCTGATGATATAGGCAGTCAGAGCCAGGAGGGCGCTGCCGATGCTCCAGAAGACACTGGTGACCACCCCGGCCACGGTGCGGTGCTGCATGCTCACCCACTCCAGACCTGGGGGGAGAGGGGGTCAGTGCATCCCACGGGTCACCCGCAGCTCCTGCCCCGAGGTCCTCCTCTTGCTGCACAGGGGCCCCGTAGGACCGGGGCACCTGCTCCCCCCAGAGCTGGACAACAAGCCTGTGGATTACACGGGCCGGGTAGGACGGGGGGGGGTACACGGGTAGGACCGGGAGGTGGGTGAAAACGCGGGCCTCCGGGGCAGGACCGGTGAGGTACATTGGGGCCGGGAAGGACGGGGGGTACATGGGCCGGGGAGGACGGGGGCGTACATGGGCCGGGCAGGACCGGGGGGTACATGGGCCGGGAAGGACGGGGGGTACATGGGCCGGGGAGGACAGGGGGATACATGGGACTCCGGGGCAGGGGTCGGGGGGTACATGGGCCGGGGAGGAGGGGGGTACATGGGCCGGGGAGAAGGGGGGTACATGGGCCGGGGAGAAGGGGGGTACATGGGCCGGGGAGGACAGGGCACCTGCTCCCCCCAGAGCTGGACAACAAGCCTGTGGATTACACGGGCCGGGTAGGACGGGGGGTACACGGGTAGGACGGGGTGTACGCGGGCCGGGCAGGAGCGGGGGGTACATGGGCCGGGAAGGACGGGGGGGTACATGGGCCGGGGAGGACGGGGGGAGACATGGGCCGGGCAGGACCGGGGGGTACATGGGCCGGGGAGGACGGGGGGTACATGGGCCGGGGAGGAGGGGGGTACATGGGCCGGGGAGAAGGGGGGTACATGGGCCGGGGAGGACAGGGGGTACATGGGCCGTGGAGGAGGGGGGTACATGGGCCGGGGAGGACAGGGGGTACATGGGCCGGGGAGAAGGGGGGGAAATGGGCCGGGGAGGACGGGGGGTAAATGGGCTGGGGAGGAGGGGGGTACATGGGCCGGGGAGAAGGGGTGTACATGGGCCGCGTAGAAGGGGGGTACATGGGCCGGGGAGGACGGGGGGTACATGGGCCGGGGAGGACGGGGTTTACATGGGTCGGGGAGGATGGGGGTACATGGTCAGACGGGCAGGACGGGGGGTACATGGGCTGGGGAGGACGGGGGGTACATGGTGAGGACGGGGGGATACATGGGCTGGGTAGTACGGGGGGGTACATGGGTCGGGCATGACGGGGGGGGGGGGTACATGGGCCGGGCAGGACGGGGGGGAACACGGGCCGGGCAGACCATCTTACTCAGAGCCACGACAGTGATCGTGAGGCCAGAAAGCGAGAATCCCGACAGCGCCAGACTGAGCGCAAACTTGGGGTACGAGACGGAGCCGGCGGAGACCCCCCCAAACAGGAGGGACAGCACCAGGGCCAGGAGCAGCATGGAGCGGCGGCCGAACCTGCAACACAAGAGGGGCACACAGTCACTATGGGAGGGGGCACACAGTCACTATGGGAGAGGGCACACAGTCACTATGGGAGGTGGGCACCTCGTCACTATGGGAGGGGGACTCAGTCTGTTTGGGTGGGAGGCTCATCTGTAACTATGGGAAGGGGTCACTGGGTATATGGGAGGGGGATCATCAGTCATCTATTGAGAGAGGGTGAATTATCTGTTCGTAGGGGTGGGGTCACTTTGTGAATTTGGGGTGAGGGCTACAACAAGTCTGTTTGGAGTGGGGGCTCTCACTTGGAAGATGGGTAGGAGGGCATCGCAGGCTTATAGGGAGTAGGAGGCACTCTGTTCCTTTTGGGAGGGGGTCCAGTCACTGATGGGAGGGCGGCACACTCGATCACTTGGGTTGGTTGGAGCTCACAGTCACTATGTGGAGGGTCACAGTTAATTATGGGAGGGGCACACACGTAAAGTCAGTATAGGGGGGGGGGCACACAGTCACTATGGGAGGGGCACACAGTCACTATGGGAGGGGTCACAGTCACTATGGGAGGGGCTCAGTCACTATGGGAGGGGGCGACACTCATGTAAATATGGGTTTGGGGGACACACAGATCACTATGGGAGGGGGGCACTACAGTCACTTTGGAGGGCACACAGTCACATTGGTGTGGGGATCACATGCACTTTGGGTGAGGGGCACACAAGTCATCTAGTGGGAGGGGTGGCACACAGTCACTATGGGAGGGGGTCACAGTCTATATGGGAGGGGAAACACAGTACATATGGGAGGAGGGCACACATGATCACTTTGCGGAAGGGGCCACAATCAGTCTGTAGGGCGAATGGGGGCCTACACTGATCTCTTTTGGGAGGTAGCTACACAGTTCATCTATGGAGAGGTCACACAGTCACTATGGGAGGGGGGCACACAGTCACTATGGGAGGGGTCACACAGTCACTATGGTTGAGGGGTACTAACACATGTCTACTAGGGGAGGGGGGCTCACAGTCACTATGGGTATAGAGGCACACAGGTCACTATGGGGAGGGGCCACTTGTCAACTATGGGAGGAGCACAAAACAGTCTAACATATGGGAAGGGGGCTCACACACAGTCACTATAGCGGAGGGGCAACAGTCACTAATGGGAGGGGGACACAGTCACTATAGGAGGGGGGCACACAGTCATCTTTGGGACGGGGACACTTCTCTTTATGGTGAGAGAAGGACTCAGTCTTTATTAGGAAAAGGGGGCTACACAGTCACTATGGGGTAGGGTGGCCACATTGTCTCTATGGAGGGGTGACAAAGTATATGGGAGGGAAACACAGTCTCTATGGGTAGCGTGCAACACAGTCTCTATGGGAGGGGGGCTAAAAGGCACTTCTGGGAGGGGATCTCTGTCTATATGGAGAGGGGCACACAGTCACTATGGGGTGGCGGGCTACAAGTCACTCTATCGGGAAGTGGGCACACAGTCACCTATGGAGGCGGCAACACAGGTCACTATGGGACCGGGGGCACGACAGTCAATATGGTGGGAAAGGGGGTCACACAGTGACTATGGGAGGGGTCACACAGTCACTATGGGAGGGGTCACAGTCACTATGCCGGCGATGGGAGGCTCAACTAGTTCACGACTGGGTGGGGACACAATGTCTCTATTTGGGTGTGGTGCACACAGGTCACATCATGGGAGGGGCACAACTTGACACTATGGAAGGGGGCACACATGCTCACTAGGGGAGGGGGACACAGTACTCATATGGGTAGGGGACACAGTCACTTTTGGGAGGGTGGCTCTAGTCCACTTAGGGAGGGGCTCAGTCCGATGGGGAGGGGGAGCAACAACAAGTCTCTTTGGGTCGGGGAACAAGTCACAATTGGGAGTGGGCACAAGTCTCTTTGGGAGGGGTCACACAGTCTCTATGGGAAGGGGTTCACAGTCAAATATGGGAGGGAAACACAGTCATATTGGGTCGGGGGCACACTAGTCACTTTGGGTGGAGGTCACTATTATAATATGGGGTGGTGCACGTCACTAATGGTCCGATGGGGGCACACAGTCATCTAATGGAGGGGAGGCACACATTCATATAAGGGATGGGGGCACACACAGTCACTTTGGGAGGGGGCACAACAGTCCACATATGGGAGGGATCACAGTCCACTTATGGGAGATGAAGGGACACAAGTCATCTATGAGGTATGGGGCACACGTCACTATGGGAGGGTAAACAGTTACTATGGTTTAGGGCACACAGTCACTATGGGAGGGGGCACTCAGTCTACTTATGGGAGGACGGGGCACACAGTCACTATGGCGAGGGGGACACAAGTTCACTATAGGGAGGGGCACAGTCTCTATGGAGGTGAGACTCACAGTCACTATGGGGGGGCACAGTCACTATGAGGAGGGGACACAGTCAATTATGGGAGGGGGCAATACATCTGTCTCTATGGGACAGCGGGGCTCCACTCTAGTCATATGGGAGGGGACACAGTTATATGGGGTAGGGGCATCACACAGTCAACTAATGGGAGGTGCACACAGTCACTATGGGTGGGGGGCTCACCGAGTTCATATGGAGTGTCACCAACAGTCTCTAAGGGGAGGGGGTCACCATCAGTCACTATTGGGGAGGGGACACTGTCCCTAGGGGAGGGGGGCACACAGTCATATGGGAAGAGGACACAGTCACTTCATGGGATGGGGGACACAGGCATTTAGGGGAGGGGCACACAGTCACTATGGGACGGCGGGTCACACTGTCACTATGGGAAGGGGGCACTCTAGTCACTATGGATGGGAACACAGTCACTTTGTGGGGTGGAGCACACTGTTCATAATGGGATCAGAGGGACTCAGTCACTATGGGAGGGCTGTGGACACGAGTACTATGGGAGGGGCAAACAGTACTCTATGGGAGGGGAACAGGTCACTATGGTGAGGGGGCCACACAGTCACTATTGGAGGGGCTCAAAGTCAAATATGGGTTGGGGGCAACTGTCAATATGGGAGAGGGCACACAGTCTCTTATGGGTGGAGACCACTGTCTCTATGGAGTGGAGGACACACACTTGGTCACTTATTGAGGCAGCTGGGTGACACACAGTCACTATGGGAGGGGGCTCACAGTCACTATGGGAGGGGGCACACAGTCACTTTGAGGAGGGGATTGCACAGTCACTTTGGGAAGGGGTCATGTTCACTATGGGAGGGGGCTCACAAGTTAACACTATGGGGAGGGGGCACACTGCACATTTGGGAGCGCGGTGTTCAACTGTCACTTGCGGAGGGGGCAACAGTAACTTTGGGAGGGGGGGCACAAGTCCTCTATGGGAGGTGAAGTGGGGGCACACCTGTCAATTTGGTGTGAGGGTGGAGCTCACTGATCTCTTTTGGGGATGGGGAGGCACCACAGTCACTATGGTATGGGGAAATCTGTCATCTATGGGAGGGGCACTCACTGTCTCTATGGGAGGGGGCTCTACAAGCTCACTTTGGGAGGGGGCACACAGTTCAATTATGGAGGGGCACTCTGTTATCTATGGTGAGGGTGGCACAAGTCACTAGGGGAAGGCGAGGAACATACAAGTCATTATTGGGAGAGCGGACTCACAGCCACATTTGGGAGGGGGCAACAGTCTATATATGGGAAGGGGTTTACATATGTCACTATGGGAAGGGCTCAGTCTCTTTGGGTGCGGGGCCACACTTGTCACTTTGGGAGGGCTGGACTACACAGTTCTTTGTGGTGGGGGCATCAATATTGTCTCGTTTGGGTGGGGCTCTCAAGTACACTATGGGGAGGGGATCACACAGTCACTATTTTGGAGGCGGTGCCACCCACAGTCTCTTTGGGAGAGCACTGGTCACAATGGGGATATGGGGGCACACAGTCACTAGGGGTAGGGGGAAGTCACACAATCAGCACTTTGGAGAGGGGGCACACAGTCACTAATGGGAGGGGGCACTCTCAGTCTCTATTGGAAGGGGTCACAGTTCAGCTATAGGGAGGGGGCACTACAGTCACTATGTGGAGGCAGGGCACACAGTCTCTATAGGGAACGGGGGGGAACACAAGTCAATTTGGGAAGAGAGGTCGCGGCACACAGTCGACTTTGGGAGGGGGCACATACAGTTCACTATTGGACGGAGGGCACAAGTACTAATGGAGAGGAGGAAGTCGGCACACAGGTACACTATGGGAGAGAGCACTCTGTCACTATTGGGATGGGGCACACAGTTCACTATGGGATCGGGGGAACCAAACAAGTCAAATAGGGGAGGGGGTACACAGTCAGCTTTGGGAGGGCACATGTCACTATTGGGAGAGGGGGCAAAGTTCACTTATGGCGAGGGGGCACAATAATTATGGGAGGGGTCACTGTCTCTATGGGAGGTGGGCCACTGTCACTATGAGAGGAGGGAGACCACAGTCTCGATGGAGGAGCACCAGTCTCTATGGGGATGGGACAACAGTCATATGGGTGGGCACTCGCAGTCAATAAGGGATTCGGGGGACACACAAGGTCACTATGGGTAAGTGGGCCAAACGGTCTCTATGGAGGGGACACAGTCTCTATGAGTGGATGGCACTAGTCACTATGGAAGGGGCTCACAGTCACTTTGGGAGGGGGCACACAAGTACTACTGGGATAGGGGCACACAGTCTACTTTTGGTAGGGAAGGAACACTGGCACTTATGGGTGCTGGCTCACTGTCACTTTGGGAGGGGGGCACAGTACCACTCTGGGAGTGGGGACTCACACAGTCACTATGGGGATTGGAAAAGCACTAGTCAATTTGGGTGAGGGGGGACCTACAGTCACTATGGGGGGGGCACACAGTCACTTTGGGAGTGGTGGCTCACTGTCACTTTTGGGAGGGGGCACCCACAGTCCCTTTGGATGGGGCACACTGTCAATATATTTGGGAGGGAAGGGGCACAGTCACTATGGGAGGGGGCACACAGTCACTATGGGAGGGGACACAGTCACTATGGGAGGGGCACACAGTCACTATGGGAGGGGGCACACAGTCACTATGGGAGGGGGCACACAGTCACTATGGGAGGGGGCACACAGTCACTATGGGAGGGGCACAGTCACTATGGGAGGGGGCACACAGTCACTATGGGAGGGGGCACACAGTCACTATGGGAGGGGGCACACAGTCACTATGGGAGGGGGCACACAGTCACTATGGGAGGGGCACAGTCACTATGGGAGGGGGCACACAGTCACTATGGGAGGGGCACACAGTCACTATGGGAGGGGGCACACAGTCACTATGGGAGGGGACACAGTCACTATGGGAGGGGGCACACAGTCACTATGGGAGGGCACACAGGTCACATGGGAAGGGGGCACACAGTCACTATGGGAGGGGGGGCACACAGTCACTATGGGAGGGGGCACACAGTCACTATGGGAGGGGGCACACAGTCACTATGGGAGGGGGCACACAGTCATTATGGGAGGGGACACAGTCACTATGGGAGGGGCACAGTCACCATGAGAGGGGGCACACAGTCACTATGGGAGGGGCACACAGTCACTATGGGAGGGGCACACAGTCACTATGGGAGGGGGCACAGTCACTATGGGAGGGGCACACAGTCACTATGGGAGGGGGCACACAGTCACTACAGAGGACCACCAGGCATAGGTGTAACTTTAGTGGGGTATGGAGGGGACTGGTCCCCCCCACTTTTTTCTGGGTGGGCGACGGTCCCCCCCAGTTTTTAGCCACTTCAATAAAAAAATCCATATGAAAGCATTAGAATACGGTAAGTGTGGGAGGGCAATGCACAGAGGAGGAAGATGTTAACCCTTTGCCTTCTATATTTCTGTGCATGTTGGGGGGACAGAGTAAGCAGCAGCCTCAAGTGTCAGTGCAGAGTAACGCTGATTGGTAGAGCAGAAGTCAGCAGGGAATGCTTCACCAATCAGAACACTGCTCAAAGTCCAGCACACTCTGTATCAGGGGCTGTGTAGGTATATTTCCCACCCCTCGTATACCACTTCCCCTATGCTCAGGCCTCATCAGAGAAGAAGGGAAGCTCCTGCCGAATGCCAACTGCGCCAGACTACAGGAGTCAGGTAAGGTGGGGACAAGGGTGCTAGGCGTTGTGTGTGCATGTGAGTAGGGTATGTACTGTCAGCGCCGTTCCTAGAGACGGCAGCCGCCCGCCCAGAGATTAGCCCTGGACTCTGCATGGCCTTGTAAAACGGCCATGCAGAGTCAGTCAGCAGCTGCAAACACGCTGTGCAGCTGCTGGTACAGGGAGGAGGCAGGACGGATCGTTACTGTCCTGCCTTCTCCCCTGTCTATATCAGCGTCGCAGGGGGCACATGGTTTCCACGGCGCTTACACTGCTCACCAGCTCAGAGAGACCTGCCGCACGGACCGTGATGAGGTGAGTATGTTTTTTTTATTTTTTTATCAGCAGGGGTTACTACCTGACTATAGGGGCTAATACCTGGGTATAGGGGCTACTACATGGGTTACTACCTGGCTATAGGGGGCTACTACCTGGCTATAGGGGGCTTCTGCTGGGGCTTCTATATGGCTATAGGGGCTATTACCTGGCTACAGGGGCCTACTATCTGGCTACAGGGGCCTACTATCTGGCTACAGGGGCTACTTCATGGCTACAGGGGCTACTGCCTGGCTACAGAGGACATATTACCTGGTTACAGGGGGCTACTACATGGCTACAGGGGGCTATTACATGGCTACAAGGAACATATTACTTGGCTACAGGGACAACTACCTTTCTACAGGGGGCTACTACATGACAACAGGGGACATATTACCTGGCTACAGGGACAACTATCTGGCTACAGGGGTCTACTACATGGCTACAGTGGGCAACTATCTGGCTACAGGAGCTACTACATGGCTACAGGGGGCATATAACATGGCTACTATATGATGTGCTATACAGTAGATGGGGAGTTTGTATAGAGATAGGAATTGGTAGAGAAGTGCTGATAAAGTGAGAAAGAAGAGAAGGAGAACAACTCTTCGGAGTCATCTCTTGTAAGTCCCTGGATGTAACTTTGCTGTAATCATTTATATGTCTGCAGAACTTGTGTACAACTGGTATCCACTACTGTATGGTCACTATATGCCGGTAATATAGGTTGTAGTATAAAGGTTTGTATTCAATAATTGTATTATGTATTATTCAGTCACTATGTGGTGGTGATATGTGGTCATGGTGTGGTGGTATTATTCAGTCACTGTAGTGGTGATATTTGGTCACAGTGTTGCAGTATTCGGTCACTATGTGGTGGTGATATGTGGTTATGGTGTGGTGGTATTATTCTGTCACTATGTGCTGGTGATATGTGGTCTTAAAAGAACATTGGAACTATTAGCCTGGGATTCTGGTTTTGTGTAGCAGTGTTATTTGGTAACTGTATGACTTATGTAGTAGTTTTATACGTAGCACATTGTGGTAAAGCTTTTTATATATTTGGTTGACAGTGATGCAATGTGTTGCATCGTGGCGCATTATGTTACGGGGAGGGGGGAGATTTCTTCACCTCGCTCTGAGTGCAGTTTAGCCTAGGAACGGCCCTGTGTACTGTATCCGACAGAAAACTAATTTACATTATACCCTATGTAAAATCAATGTCGTTGTTTAGATGACACTAATTTCACTTGAGTATTTTAGGTGCCTACAAAGTATTCTTCGAGGCATTTTCCGCACTAACAGCACTAAGGGATAGTTTGTTCATTGGAATTCTGCGTTTGCAAGCGTCAAATTTCCAACAAGCAAATGACACTGTCAGTGCTGAAAAAACGTCATGTCAACTAGCCCTAAGTGTGCATTGTGTCTGTGTTTAATATATGTATATATACACACACAATTTCTGGGGTACCTTGTCTAATTTAGTCTCTGGGGTACAGTAGATAATGCAATAATTTCTGGGGTACAGTGTAATGTAATCTCTGTTGTACAGTGTGTAATGTAATAACCTCTGGGGCATGGTGTAATATAATCTCTGTTGTACAGTGTAATGTAATCTCTGGGGTATGGAGAATAATGCAGTAATCTCTAGGGTACAGTGAGTAATGTAATCTCTGGGGTACAGTGAGCAATGTAATGAAATCTCTGGGGTACAGTGTGTAATCTATCGTGTATGGTGTGTAATGTCATCTCTGGGGCACAGTGTAGAATGTAATCTCTGGGGTACAATGGGTAATGTAATCTCTGGGGTACAGGGGGAATGTAATC
>JAODAL010061625.1:0-20212 GCA_025379985.1 Phyllomedusa bahiana | reverse complement strand
GGTGCCAAAACACCAAAAATTAATCAATAAACTGGCAAATATTTTTTTGCACTCGTCTTCTCATTTGGTGCAAATAGCGCACTTGTACAATAATTTGGTGAAAAATCTTGTATTTTAACTGTTGCCTGTTTTCAGTAGTGCCGAAACACAGTAATTAATCCATTTAACTTTAAAAAAAGTTTCTATGCACCAAACGAAACATTTTTGAGCAATACGCACTTGTCCGAAAATTTTTGGCACAGTTATTTTTTTAAAAATTTTGCCTGTTCTCAGCGTGTCAAAACACATTTTAAAATCCATAAAATTCCAAAAAACTTTGCACCCATGTTTTATTTGGCGCAAATACCACTTTAAAAAATTTTTTGGTGCAAATATTTTTTCAACTGTTGCCGTTCTCGGGGCCCAAAAAACACCTATTTAATCCATATAACTTGGGGAAATATTTTAAATTCCCCCGTGCTTCCAGATGGGGGGCAAATTTTTCCCGCCCCCGTTTTCTTCATTTTAAATTCCTCATAATTTTTTGTGACAAATATTTATTTAACTGTTGCCTGTTCTCAGGGGGTCCAAAAAACCCCATATTTAATCATAAAAATTGGGCAATAATCACGGCTTCTCGTTTGGCGCAAATGGGGGATTGTCGATTTTGGTACAATTTTTCTATTTTAATGTTCCCCTTCTCAGCGGTGCCAAAACCCCATAATTAATCCATAAAATTTTGCAAATAGTTCTTTTTCACCCGTTTTTTAAAGTTTGGGCCAAAAGGGACTTTCCATAATTTGGTACAAAATTCATTTTTAACTGTCCCCTTTCCAAGGGTGCCAAAAAAACACCATATTAATCATAAATTGGCAAATATTTTTTGCACTCCCTCTTCTTTTTTTTGGGCAATAGGCCTTGTCCCGATAATTTTGGTACAGTTATTTTTTTTTAACTTTTCCTGTTCTCAGGGGGTCCAAAACACCAAAATTTAATCCTAAATTTTTCAAATATTTTTTGCACCCCTGCCCCCATTTGGGCCCAAAAAACGCACTTTCCAAATTTTTTGGTGACAAATTTTTTTAACTGTTCCCTTTTCCCCGGGTGCCAAAACACCAATTAACCCCATAATGGAAAATTTTTTTTCCTTTGTTTTCATTTGGGGAAAAAATACGCACTTGTCAAAAATTTGGTGAAAATTTTTTTTTAACGTTGCCTGTTTTCGGGGTTCCAAAACCCCAAATTTAATCCTTGTTTGGAAATAGTTCTATTGCACTCCTAAACCTTTTTTTTGGCCCAAAAAACGCATTGTCCGAAAAATTTTTGGTTTGGTGACACATATTCTATTTAAAAAACTGTTCCGTTTCAGCAGTGCCAAAAAAACATAAATAATCCATATAATGCGGCAAATAGTTCTATTGCAATCCATGCTCAGTTTGCCGCAAATAGTGCACTTGTCCAATAATTTAATGACAAATATTTTATTTAAACTGTTGCCTGTCATCAGCGATGCCAAAACACCATATTTAATCCATATAACTTGGGAAATAGTTCTATTGCACTCCATGCTTCTCAGTTTGGCGCAAATAGCACACTTCTACGAGAATTTGGTGACAAATATTGTATTTTAACTGTTGCCTGTTCTCCGCGGTGCCAAAACACCATATTTAATCCATATAAATTGGCAACTAGTTCTATTGCACTCTGTGCTTCTCAGTTTGGCGCAAATAGGGGACTTGTCTGATTGTTTGGTGACAAATTTTCTATTTTAACTGTTGCCTGTTCTCAGCGGTGCCAAAACACAATAATTAATCCATATAATTTTGCAAATAGTTCTATTGCACTCCGTTCTACTCAGTTTGGCGCAAATAGCGCACTTGTCCGATAATTTGGTGACAGTTATTCTATTTTAACTGTCGCCTGTTCTCAACGGTGCCAAAACACCATATTTAATCCATATAACGTGGCAACTAGTTCTATTGCACTCCGTGCTTCGCAGTTTGGCGCAAATAGGATTTGTGAAATTGTGACAAATATTTTTTTTAACTGTTCCTTTCTCCGGGGGTTTCCAAAACACCTATTTAATCCAAATTTGGGCAAATAGTTCTATTGCACCCGTGCTTCTCATTTGGCGCAAATAGCGCACTTGTCCGAAAATTGGTGACAAATATTGAAATTTTTAACTTTTTCCTGTTTCAGGGTGCCAAAACACCAAAATTAATCCTAAAATTGCAAATAGTTCTTTTGCACTCCTTGTTTTCAGTTTGGGCAAATAGCGCACTTGTCCATAAATTGGTGACAAATTTTAATTTAACTGTTGCCTGTTCCAGGTGCCAAAACAATAATGTAACCCAATTTAATTTGCAAATAGTTCTATTGCACCCCGGGTTTTCTCAGTTTGCGAAAATAGCGCACTTTTCCCATAATTTGGTGACAGTTTTTCTATTTTAACTGTGCCTGTTCTAACGGGCCAAAACACCTATTTAAATCCATATAAACTTGGCAAATAGTTCTCTTTGCACCCGTGCTTCATTTGGCAAAAATAAATTGTTGAAAATTTTAGTGACAAATATTCTATTTAAACTGTTTTTTTTTTCCTTCTCACTGCCAAAACACATATTAATCATAACTGAAAATTAATCATATAATTTTGCAAATTAGTCTATTGTTGCACTCCGTTCTACCATATTTGAGGCGCAAATAGCGCACTATGTCCGATAATTTGTTGACAGAGTATTCCTATATAAACTGTCGCCTTTCTCTCAACGGTGCCAAAACACCAAATTTATACATATATACTTGTGGCTAATAGTTTCTGATCTGCACTCGCGAGAGTCTTCTCAGTTTTTGGCTCAAATAGTTGCTCTGTCCCGATAATTTGGTGACAGTTGTTGTATTTTAAAACTGTTGCCTGTTCTCATCGGTGCCAAAACACCATACTAAACCATATAACATGTGATCAAATAGATTCATTGCACATCCATGCTCAGTTTGGCGCAAATACGCACATGTCCGAATAAATTGGTGACAAATGTTCAACTTTATAAAACTGTTTTGCCTTTAACTCCAGTGGTGCCAAAAACACCATGAATAATCAATATAAGCTCGGCAAAGTAGTTCTTTTGCACTCCGTGCCTATCTCATTGGTTGAAAATAGCGCACTTGTACGATAATTTGGTGAAAAATCTTGTATTTTAACTGTTGCCTGTTTTCAGCAGTGCCGAAACACAGAAATTAATCCATTTAACTTTGCAAATAGTTCTATTGCACTCAAACTGAGAACAGTTTGACGCAATGAGCGCACTTGTCCGATAATTTGGCGACAGTTATTGTATTTAAACTGTTGCCTGTTCTCAGCGATGTCAAAACACCATATTTAATCCATATAACTTCTCAAATAGTTCTGTTGCACTCCATGCTTCTCACTTTGGCGCAAATAGCGCACTTCTACAATATTTTGGTGACAAATATTGTGTTCTAACCTGTTTGCCGCCATGTTCTCCAGCGTGCCGAAAACAACCTAATTTATCCTATAACATATGGAAATAGTTCTATTTACTCCGTGCTTCTCAGACTCGCGCAAATTAGCGCACTTCTACTACGATAATTTGGTGACAAATATTGTATTTTAACTGTTGCATGTTCTCAGCGGTGCCAGAACACTATTTTTAATCCATATAAATTGGCAACTAGTTCTACTATTGCACTCCTGTGCTTCTCAGTTTGGCGCAAATCGGGGACTTGACTGATTGTTTTGGTGGGAAAAAAACAAAATTTTCTATTTAAAAACTGTTGCCTGTTTCTCAATCGTGCCAAAACACAATAATTAATCCATATAATTTTGCAAAATAGTTCTATTGCACAGCCGTTCTCTACTCATTTGGCGTCAAAAAGCGCACCTTTTCTCCGATAATTTGGTGGACATTATTCTATTTTACACTGTCGCCTGTTCTCACAACTTGGTTCCAAAACACATATTTAAACATATACCTTGGTGTCAAATATTCTATCGCACTCCGTGCTATCTCAGTTTGCGCAAAAGGAGCTCTTGTCCGATAAATTTGGTGAACTGTTATGTGTATTTTAACTGTGCCTGTCCTCAGCGTCCAAAACATCCATAATTAAATACCATATAACAATGTGCAAATATTCTATTGCACTCCAGCGCAGTTTTGGGCGCAAATAACTGACACGATTGTATCCAATAAATTGGTGACAAATGTTCAACTTTAACTGTTGCCTGTTCTCAGTGGTGCCAAAACACCATAATTAATCAATATAACTCGGCAAATAGTTCTTTTGCACTCCGTGCTTCTCAGTTTGGTGCAAATAGCGCACTTGTACGATAATTTGGTGAAAAATCTTGTATTTTAACTGTTGCCTGTTTTCAGCAGTGCCGAAACACAGTAATTAATCCATTTAACTTTGCAAATAGTTCTATTGCACTCAAACGGAGACGTTTGACGCAAATAGCCGCACAGTCCGATTAAATTTGTGCGACAGTTATATGTATGTTAAACTGTTGCCTATGTTCTCTATCGATGTCCAATACAACCATAATGTTAATCATATAACTTCTCAAATAGTTCTGATTGCACTCCCATGGCTTCTCACTTTGCAAAATAGCGCACCTCTATCAATATTATTGTGGTCTAACAAAAATCTGTGTTCGTAAGCTGTTCCTGATGTTTCTCAGAGCGTTGCTCAAAACATACCATATATTAATCATATATACATTTAAAATTAGTTCTATTTCACCCATGCTCAGTTTGTCAAAAAAGCGTGCACATTTTCCAATACTTTGGTGACAAATATTTTATTTTAACAGTTGTCTATTCACATCGCTGTTGCCAAAACACTATATTGTAATCCTTAGAAACTTGGCAAATAGGTCTATTGCACTCCGTGCTTCTCATCTATGGGAGCTCATGTAAGCGCACTTGTACGTTAATTTCGGTTGAATCATATCTTGTTTTGGGAATTCAAACTGAGTTGCCTGGAGAGTCTCTTCCTTAAGGGTGGCCAAAACACCATAATTAAACCATATAATTTGGCAAATAGTTCTATTGCACCCTGTGCTTCTGAGTTTGGCGCAAGTAGTGCACTTGCAGGATTATTTGGTGACAAATATTGTATTTTAGCTGTTGCCTGTTCTCAGCGGTGCCAAAACACCATAATTAATCCTTGATCTCTCTTTATAGGGCTAAGAGTTCTATCTTAGCACTCCATGCTTTTCAGTTTTGTGCAAATAGCGCACTTGTACGATAATTTGGTGACAAATCTTGTATTTTAACTGTTGCCTGTTCGCAGCGGTGCCAAAACAGAATGATTAATCCATTTTACTTTGCAAATAGTTCTATTGCACTCCGGGCTTCTCAGTTTGACGCAATTAGCACACGTGTCCGATAATTTGGTGACAGTTGTTCTATTTTAACTGTTGCCTGTGTTTCTCATACGGTGCCCCAAAACACCAGATTAATCCTAATTAACTTGGCACAATAGTTCCTATGTCCACTCTGTTCTTTTTCACTTTGGCAAAATACCGCACTTGTCCGATAATTTGGTGACAAATATTGTATTTTAACTGTTGCTTCTTCTCACCAATGCCAAAACACCATATTTAATCCATATAACTTGGCAAATAGTTCTATTGCAATCCGTGCTTCTCAGTTTGGCGCAAATAGCGCACTTGTACGATAATTTGGTGACACATATTCTATTTTAACTGTTGCCTGTTTTCAGCAGTGCCAAAAAAACATAAATCATCCATATAATGCGGCAAATAGTTCTATTGCAATCCATGCTCAGTTTGCCGCAAATAGTGCACTTGTCCAATAATTTAATGACAAATATTTTATTTAAACTGTTGCCTGTCATCAGCGATGCCAAAACACCCATTTTAAATGCATATTAACTTGGAAAAGTTCTAATGCACTCCATGCTTCCATTTTGGCGCAAATCTAGTCAACACTTGTCCGATAATTTGGTGACAGTTATTCTATTTTAACTGTCGCCTGTTCTCACGGTACCCAAAACACAAAACAACCATATTTTAATCCATATAACTTGGCAACTAGTTCTATTGCACTCCGTGCTTCGCAGTTTGGCGAAAATAGGAGATTTGTTTGATAATTCAGTGACAAATATTCTATTTTAACTGTTGCCTGTTCTCAGCGGTGCCAAAACACCATATTTAATCCATATAACTTGGCAAATAGTTCTATCGCACTCCGTGCTTCTCAGTTTGGCGCAAATAGTGCACTTGTCCGATAATTTGGTGACAATTATTGTATTTTAACTGTTGCCTGTTCTCAGCGGTGCCAAAACACCATAATTAATCCATATAACATGGCAAATAGTTCTATTGCACTCCATGCTCAGTTTGGCGCAAATAGCGCACTTGTCCAATAAATTGGTGACAAATATTCAACTTTAACTGTTGCCTGTTCTCAGTTGTGCCAAAACACCATAATTAATCAATATAACTCGGCAAATAGTTCTATTGCACTCCGTGCTACTCAGTTTGGCGCAAATAGCGCACTTGTCCGATAATTTGGTGACAGTTATTCTATTTTAACTGTGGCCTGTTCTCAACGGTACCAAAACACCATATTTAATCCATATAACTTGGCAACTAGTTCTATTGCACTCCGTGCTTCGCAGTTTGGCGAAAATAGGAGATTTGTTTGATAATTCAGTGACAAATATTCTATTTTAACTGTTTCCTAGTTTCTCGACTGGTGGGCCAAAAACACCATATTTTTAATCCATATAACTATCAGGGCAAATATTTCTATCGCACTCGCGTTCTTCTAGTTTTGTGTCAAATAGCGTCACTATGTTACATTAATTTGTGAAAAATCTTGTATTTTAACTGTTGCCTGTTTTCAGTAGTGCCGAAACACAGTAATTAATCCATTTAACTTTGCAAATAGTTCTATTGCACTCAAACTGAGAACAGTTTGATGCAATTAGCGCACTTGTCCGATAATTTGGCGACAGTTATTCTATTTAAACTGTTGCCTGTTCTCAGCGGTGTCAAAACACCATATTTAATCCATATAGTTTGGCAAATAGGACTATTGCACTCCATGCTAAGTTTGGCGCAAATAGCGCACTTGTCCAATAATTTGGTGACAAATATTTTATTTCAACTGTTGCCTGTTCTCAGTGGTGCCAAAACACCTTAATTAATCCATATAACTTGGCAAATAGTTTTATTGCACTCGGTCTTTCCATTTTTGGTTCAAATACGCATTTTACGATAATTTGGTGACAGTTATTCTATTTTAACTGTTGCCTGTTCTCAGCGGTGCCAAAAAAAACGTAATTAATCCATATAACTTTACAAATATTTTCTTTTAAACCTCCTGTTTCTCGTTTGCGAAAATGGGGGGCTTGTCCGAAAATTTAGTGACAAATTTCTATTTTTAACTTTTTCCTTTCTCAGCGGTGCCAAAACACCAATTTAATCCATATAGTTTTGGAAAATAGCCCGTGCTTCCTGTTTTGGCCAAATAGCGCATTTGTACGATAATTTGGTTACAAATATTCTATTTTAACTGTTGCCTGTTCTCAGCAGTGCCAAAACACCATATTTAACCATATACTTGGCAAATGTTCTTTTGCACCGTCTTCTTAGTTTGGTGCAAATATGGGACTTGTCCAATAATTTGGTAACAAATATTCTACTTTAACTGTTGTCTGTTCTCAGCGGTGCCAAAACACCATAGTTAATTCATATAATTTGGCAAATATTTCTATTGCACTTCTGTGCTTTTCAGTTTGGTGCAAATAGCGCACTTGTACGATAATTTTGTGACAGTTATTCTATTTTAACTGTTGCCTGTTCTCAGCGGTGCCAAAACACCATAATTAATCCGTATAACTTGGCAAATAGTTATATTGCACTCCGTGCTTCTCAGTTTGGCAAAAATACCGCACTTGTCCGATATTTTGGTGACAAATATTGTATTTTACTGTTGCTTCTTCTCACTGATGCCAAAACACCATATTTAATCCATATAACTTGGCAAATAGTTCTATTGCACTCTGTGCTTTTCAGTTTGGCGCAAATAGCGCACTTGTACGATAATTTGGTGACACATATTCTATTTTAACAGTTGCCTGTTCTCAGAAGTGCCAAAACACCATATTTAATCCATATAGCTTGGGAAATAGTTCTACTGCACTTCGTACTTCTAAGTTTGGTGCAAATAGCGCAATTGTCCGATAATTTGGTGACAAATATTGCATTTTATCTGTTGCTTTTTCTCAGCAGTGCCAAAAAAACATAAATAATCCATATAATTCGGCAAATAGTTCTATTGCACTCCATGCTCAGTTTGCCGCAAATAGTGCACTTGTCCAATAATTTAATGACAAATATTTTATTTCAATTGTTGCCTGTTATCAGCGGTGCCAAAACACCATATTTAAACCATATAAAAAATATTACCTTAATAAGTTTTTTACCTTCAATAGATTTTTTTTGTAAAGGACCACAAAAACACTAAATTTTAGGAAGGAAATTTTTTATTTGTTTTAGGGGGGCCTAAACCGTATTGACGGGACAATGTTTTTTAAATAGGAAAAACTAAAAAAAGGGTATTTTTAAAAAATCCGGCTACCATTTTGGAGAGGTACAACCTTAGGAAAAAAAAAATTAAAAACAAAAAAACCCAATGGGGGATAAACAGGGATGAAAAAAAGGGAAATTTAAAAAAAAAAAAGAAAGCTTTTTCACCTACTAAAACAGGAGGCAGTGAAGAGGCCTAAAAACTAAGGAAAAAAAAAAAGTGTGTAAAATAAAGAAAAGGAACAAAGCGGAGACGGAAGACTATTGCTATAGAAAAATAAAACAACCCCAAAATATTTTTTAACTATATAAAAGTAAAAAGTTTAAAAACAGAAAATGTTCCCCTTTGATAAAATACAGGGGAGACAGTAGAGGGCATGAAAAAAAGCAAACGTATTAAACATTTTTCTCCACTGTTTTTCCCCGAGGAGGATGACCTTCCTTTTGAACAGAGAGAGTGGTAAACACCAATTAAAATTTTTTGTCAAACCCCGGAAGAAGTGCGCTCCGCTTAGGAAGATTAAAAAGAAAAATCCCCGGGCCAGATGGCTTTAAAAACCCACGTGTCCAAAGAGAGTTAAGTGATGTATAGATACCCCTTTTCTTAAATTATGGACTGCTAAAAACGGGGTATGCCCCAAAGGTTTGGCGCATAGAAAATGTGGTCCCAAATTTTAAAAAAGGGGTAAAAAAAGTGATCCAGGAAATTTATGGGCCCGTAAGCTTAACCTCGTTGTAGGTAAAATGTTTAAAAGGTTTTCTCAGAGATGCTATCCGGGAGTATCCACGAAAATAAATGTAAAAACCCGTTCCAGCGGGGGTTCATAAGGATGGGTCCTGTCAGACTAATCTCATCAGCTTCAAAGGGGAAGTCAGTGCTAGACTGGATGGGGGTTAAAGGCACGGAGTCTATATCAATTTTTTTCTAAAGAATTTGAACGGTGCCACATAAAAGGTTGTAAATAAAAGAGAATTTGGCCCGGGGAAAATGTGTGCAAGTGGGTAAGTAACTGGTCCTGATAGAAAAAAGGGAAAATTAAGGTACATATAAAAGACTGGATCCTGTTACAAATGGGGTCCCAAAGGGGGTCGTTTTGGGCCCAAACCTTTTTAAATTTTTTCTTTAAACTTCACAGGGAATACACATAAATATCGATCTTGCAGACGATACAAGCTCTGAAAATAATCAACACAATAGAGGAAAATAGTTATTACAAAGGGTCTGGAAAAGTTGGGAGGCCTGGGCAGGGAAAAGGGCAGGTGGGGTTTTTAAATGATAAATGCAAGGTTTATGCACAGGGGGAAGAGAAATCCATTACAGTTTACATTTAAAATGGAAAAACAGGGGTAAAAGTGACTTGGAGAAGACTTGGGAACCCTGGTGGACAGTAAACTTAATTGTACGCAGTGTCAGGCAGCAGCGGGCCAAACAAATGGGATAGGGTGCATTAAAAGGGGCATGATGCCATAAGAAACATTATTCTCCCATTACCCCAAGTCAGGGTTGCCCCAAACCGGAATATTGTTACAGTTTTGGGGACCAGTGACAGGAAAGCATTGTAGAGCTTGAACAGGTACAAACGGGCAAAAAAATAATAAAAGGACTGGGTGGACTACAGAAACCAAAAAGTTTGGGCAAGATTGGGGGTTTTTTATTTTAAAAAAAGAAGGCTTCGGGGGGACATAATAAATATGTTTAAATACATCAAAGGCAATATAGAGATCTCTCCCAAATATTTATTTTACACGGGGCTGTATCTGAACAAGGGGCATCCTTTACATTTTGGGGAAACAAAAAGTTTTCTACAAAAACATAAAAGGGATTCTTTACTGTAAGAGCAGGAACTATGGAATTCCTGCCAGGGGGACTTGTCAAGGTGTTTCAAAAACCCGAGTTAAAAAGGGTTTGAAGTTTTTCGGGAGCATAATAAATAACAAGTTATAGTGCTGGATTCAGGAGAGGGGTCATTAACCCAGGGATTTTTCTGATTGCCTTTTGGGTAGGAAGGAATTTTTTCCCCAAAAATGGGGGACAATTTGGGGTTTTCTACCTCAGGGGGGGTTTTTTGTTTTCCCTCTGATCAACACCTTAGCACAACAGCTGAACTAGTGGGCGCTTTCTTTTTTTTAGCTTACAAACATGAAACTATAAAAGGGGAAAAAGTTCTATTGACTCCTGCTTCTCAGTTTTTTGGGCAAATACGCACTTCTAAAGATAATTTGGGACAAATATTGTATTTTAACTGTTGCCGTTCTCAGCGTGCCAAAAAACCATTCTTTCCAAATAACTTGGAAAAAAGTTCTATTCACTCCGTGCTTCTCATTTGGCCCCAAATGGGGACTTTTCCATTGTTTTTGGGGACAAGTTTTTATTTTAACGTTGCCCCCGTTTCAGCGGGCCAAAAAAACAATAATTAATCCAATAATTTTTCAAATATTCTTTTGCACTCCGTGCATCATTTACCAAATGTGCCTTTTCCAAAATTTGGTGACAAATTTTCATTTTAACTGTCCCTGTTTTCAGTGGGGCCAAAACAATAATTAATCCCTATAATTTTTCAAATAGTTCTATTTCACTCCGGCTACTCAGTTGGCGAAAAAGTAAATTGTTTGAAAATTTTAGTGAAAATATTTATTTTAACTGTTGCCTTTCTCAGCGGGGCAAAAACACCATTTTTAATCCATATAACTTGGCAAATAGTTCATCGCACTCCGGGTTCTCATTTTTCGCAAATAGGACTTTCCCATAAATTGGTGACAATTTTTGTTTTTAAAAGTTCCTTTCTCAGCGGGCCAAAACACCATAAAATTAATCCATTAAAATGGAAATTAATTTTTATTGCACTCCATGCCGTTTGGCCAAATAGCGCACTTGTCCAAAAAAAATTGGTGCAAATATTCAACTTTTCCCGTTGCCCTTTTTCAGGGGTGCCAAAAACACAAAAATTTAATCCATATAATTTTGCAAATAGTTCTTTGCACCCCGGTATAGTTTGGCGAAAAAAGGAGATTTTTTTGATAAATTTAGTGACAAATATTTTATTTTAACTTTGCCTGTTCTCAGCGGGCAAAAAAAACCTATTTAAAACATATAACTTGGCAAAAAGTTCTATCGCACTCCGTGCTTTTAGTTTGGCGAAATATCACTTGTCCGATAATTTGGGACAATTAAGTATTTTTTAAATGTTGCCTGTTTTTTCAGCGGTGCCCCAAAACACCATAATTAAAACCAAATAACATGGCAAATAATTTTATTGCCTCCATCTCAGTTTGGCGCAAATACGCACTTGTCCAATAAATTGGGGACAAATATTCAACCTTTAACTTTTCCCTTTTTAGTGGGCCAAAAAACCCCCTAATTAATCAATATAATCGGGGAAAAAGTTTTTCCACTCCCGGGTTCTCATTTGGGCAAATAGCGCACTTGTACAATAATTTGGTGAAAAATCTTGTATTTTAACTGTTGCCTGTTTTCAGTAGTGCCGAAACACAGTAATTAATCCATTTAACTTTGCAAATAGTTCTATTGCACTCAAACTGAGAACAGTTTGATGCAATTAGCGCACTTGTCCGATAATTTGGCAACAGTTATTCTATTTTAACTGTTGCCTGTTCTCACGGGGTTCAAAACCATTTTAATCCCTAAACTTGTCAAATAGTTTTATTGCATCCCTCTTTTCATTTGGTGCAATAGCGCACTTTTTTCAAATTTTGGTGGCAAAAATTTTATTTTAAAATGTTCCTGTTTCGTGGGCCAAAACAAATTTTAACCATATGCTTGGGAAATAGCTGGCTTCTCGTTTTGGGCCCAAATAGCGATTTGTACGATAATTTGGTTACAAATATTTTATTTTAACTGTTGCCTGTTTTTCAGCAGTGAAAAACCCCATATTTTAATCCAATAGCTTTTCAAATAGTTTATTCACTCCGTGTTCTCAGTTTTTCCGCAAATAGGGGACTTGTCCGATTGTTGGTGACAAATTTTCTATTTTAAAATGTTGCCTGTTCTCAACGGTGCCAAAAAAACCCAAAAATTAATCCATATAACTTGGCAAATGTTCATTTCACTCCCTGCTCAGTTTGGAGCAAAAAGCGCCTTTCCAATAAAATTGGGGACAAATATTGTATTTTAACTGTTCCTGTTTTTCACGGTGCCACAACACCATAATTAATCCATTAACGGCAAATAGTTCTATTGCAATCCTGCTTCTCAGTTTTCGCAAAAACGCATTTTTCAAAAATTTGTTACAAATATTTTTTTAATGTTTCCCGTTCTCCGTGCCAAAACACCATATTTAATCCCTAAAATTGGGAAAAAGTCTATTGCACTCCGTGGGTTTTCATTTTTCCGCAAAAGGGGCTTGTCCATTTTTTTGACAAATTTCTATTTTAAAAATGTTTCTTTTTTCACGTGCCAAAACACAAAATTTTTTCCCATATAATTTTTTTTAAAAAGTTTTTGGACTCCGTGCTACTCGTTTGGCGCAAATAGGACTTGCAAAAATTTTGGTGACAAATTTTCATTTTAACTGTTTTCCTGTTCTCACGGGGGCCAAAAACCAAATAAACCTTTATAAATTGCAAATAGTTCTATGCACCCCGTGCCTCAGTTTGGGCCAAAAAGGTTGGATAAATTGTGACAATTATTTATTTTAACGTTGCCTGTTTTCAGCGGGGCAAAAAAAACCCCTATTTTTTTCCATTAATTGGCAAAAGTTCTATGCACCCGGCTTCCATTTGCGAAAAAAGGAATTTCGATAATTGTTACAAATATTTATTTTAACTGTTGCCTGTTCTCACTGCCAAAAAATAAATTTAAACATAAAATGGCAAAATTCTATTCCTCCCTGTCAGTTTGGGGGAAAAAAAACCCACTTTTCCAAAAAATGGGGACAAATATTCAACTTTTAATGTTTTCCTTTCTCAGGGTGCCAAAACCCTAATTAATTTAATATAACTCGGGAAAAATTCTTTCCCCTCCGGTTCTCAGTTGGGCAAATGGGGTTGTTATTTTTTGGTGAAAATTTTTTTTTAACTGTTTTTTGTTTCAGCGTCCAAAAAACGTAATTAATCCAATTTAAATTTTCAAAAAGTTCTATTCATCCTGTTTCCCGTTTTGACGCAATAGGCAATTGTCCGTTTTTTGGGGACAGTTTTTCATTTTTAAATGTGCCTGTTTTCAAACGGTGCCCAAAAAACCAAAATTTATCCAATAACTGGCAAAAGTTCATTGACCCTGCTTTTTCAGTTTGGCAAATAGCGCACTTTTACAATAAATTTTGTGCAAAATTTATTTTAACTGTTTCTTTTTCAGGGGGCCAAAAACCCTTTTATTTCCCTATAACTTGGCCCAAAAATTTTTTGTCTCCTCTTTTTTGGGCAAATACGATTGTTTTGATAATTTGGTTACAAATATTTATTTAACGTTGCGTTTTCAGCGGGGAAAACCAATATTTTAGGCCCCTATACTTGGCAAAAAGTTCTATTGCAAATCCGTGCTTCTCGTTTTTGGGCAAATAGGGGAAATTTTTCCCTAATTTTGGGGCAAATTTTATTTTAACTGTTGTGTTCTCACGGTGCCAAAACCAATTTATCCCCTTAACCTTTGGGAAATTTCTATCCCCTCCCCGCTTCCAGTTTTGGGCAAAATAGCGCACTTTCCATAATTTGGTGACATTTTTTCTATTTTAACTGTGCCGTTTTAAAGGGGGCCCCAAAAAACAAAATTTTAATCCATAAACTTGGCAAATTTCATGCATCGTCTTTCATTTGGCCAAATACCGCACTTTAAAAATAATTTTTGGGGACAAAATTTATTTTAAAAATTTGCCCTGTCTCAGCGGTGCCAAAACCCAATTTTAAACCACATAACCCCTTTGCAAATAATTCTTTTGCACCCTTTTCTCCGTTTTGGGTCAAATTCCAAAAATTTTTTTTCCCCGATAATTTGGGACAATATTGTAATTTTAAAAAATTTTTTTCCGTTTTTTAAGGGGGCCCAAAAAACCATAAATAATCCTATAAATTGGCAAAAAATTTTTTGCACCCCTGCCAGTTTGGGCAATAGTTCACGCCAAAAATTTGGGACAAAAATTTTATTTAACTGTTGCCTGTTTCAGCGGTGCCAAAAACCCATAAAATTTAACCATATAATTGGCAAAAGTTCTATTGCACTCCGTGCTTCCATTTTTGGCGAAAAATTGCCCTTTGTTTGGGGACAAATTTTTTATTTTTAACTGTTTCCTGTTTCAGGTGCCAAAAAACAAATTAATCCATATAACTTTGCAAATGTTTTATTCACTCCTGTTCTCAGTTTGGCGCAAATGCCATTTGCCATAAAATTTGGGGACATTTTTTCATTTTTAAATGTGCCTGTTTCAAAGTGCCCAAAAACCATTTTTAATCCAAACTGAGAAACAGGATGCGATAAAACCTTTTTGCCCCGGCAAAAAAGTTTTAAATCGCAATCCGGCTTCTCAGTTTGCGCAAAAAGCGCATTTGTCAAAAATTTTTGACAAATTTCTATTTTTTAATGTTGCTTTTTCCCCCGGGGGCCAAAAACCAAATATCCATATAACTGGCAAATATTCTATGCACTCCCTGTTTTCCTTTTGGCAAAAAGCGACTTTTCCCCTAATTTTTGACAAAAATTTATTTAAATTTGCTTTTCTCAGCGGGCCAAAAACCATATTTTTCCCATATAACTTGGCAAAAATTTTATTGCAAACCCCTGCTTCTCAGTTTTGGGGCAAAAAGGAAATTTTCCGATAATTTGGTGACAAAAATTTTTTTTGTAACTGTTGCTTTTCCACGGGCCAAAAAACCATATTTTGCCCCTATAAATTTGGGAAAAGTTCTATTGCACTCCCTGCTTTCATTGGGCAAATAGGGACTTGTCCGTAATTTGGGGACAGTTTTTCTATTTTAAATGCGCCGGTTTTTTCAAGGGGCCAAAAAAAAAAATTTTATCCATTAAAAATTGCAAATATTTTTTTATTTCCCCCTGTACTTCCATTTGGGGGGCAAATACCGACTTGTCAAAATTTTTGGGGAAAAAATATTCTATTTTAACTGTTTGTTCTCAGCGGTGCCAAAAAACCATAAATTTAATCCACATAACTTTGAAATAATTCTATTGCACCGTGCTTCCAGTTTGGTGCAAATTGCGCACTTGTCCAAATTTTGGGACAAATATTGTATTTTTAAATGTTGCCTGCCTTTTGGTCCAAAACACCCTAAATAATCCATATAATTTGGGAAGAAAACTATTGCATCCCTGCACATTTTGGTGCAAATATCACTTGTCCAAAAATTTTGGGGACAAAAATTCTATTTAACGTTGCCTGTTATCACGGGGCCAAAACACCATATTATTCCAATAAATTGGGAAATATTCTATTGCACTCCGTCTCTCCGTTTTGGGCCCAAAAAGGGATTGTCGATTTTGGGGGACAAATTTTCTATTTTAACGTTCCTTTCTCCCGCGTGCAAAAAAAACCATAATTAATCCATATAATTGGGAAAAATTTTTTATTGCACTCCGTGCTTGAAATTTTGGCAAAAAAAAGGAGATTTTTTTTGAAATTTAGTGGACAAATATTAAAATTTTAAATGTTCCTGTTCTCACGGGCCAAAAAACCCCTAAATTTTAAACCAAAAAAAAGGCAAATAGTTCTATTGCAGTCCATGCTCAGTTTTGGGGGCAAATAGCCACTTGTCCAATAACTTGGGGAAAATATTCAACTTTAACTGTTGCCTGTTCTCAGTGGTGCCAAAACACCACAATTAATCAATATAACTCGGTAAATAAGTTTGATGCAAATAGCGCACTTGTACGATAATTTGGTGAAAAATCTTGTATTTTAACTGTTGCCTGTTTTCAGCAGTGCCGAAACACAGTAATTAATCCATTTAACTTTGCAAATAGTTCTATTGCACTCAAACTGAGATCAGTTTGACGCAATTAGCGCACTTGTCCGATAACTTGGCGACAGTTATTCTTTTTAAACTGTTGCCTGTTCTCAGCGGTGTCATAACACCATTTTTAATCCATATAACTTTAAAATATTCGTTGCACTCCATGTTTCTATTTGGCCAAATCGCACTTCTACAATTTTTTGGTGGAAATTTGTATTTTAACTGTTCCTGTTCTCATTGGCCAAAAACACCTATTTAATCCAAAACTTTGCAAATATTTCTTTGCCTCCTCTTTTTTTTTTTTTGCCAAATAGTGCACTTGTCATAATTTGGTTACAAATTTTCATTTTAACGTTCCTTTCTCAGCAGTGCCAAAACCCCATTTTAAAAATCCATATAGTTTGGCAAATTGGGGTTTCTATTCACCTGTGTTTCTATTTCGTGCAAATATGGGACTTGTCCAAAAAATTTGGTAAAAAATATTTTATTTTAAAATGTTTGCCTTTTTCTCAGCGGTTTGCCAAAACACAATAGTTAATTTCATATAACTTGGCAAATATTTCTATTGCACCCTTGCTTTTGTTGGGTGCAAATGCGCATTGGAAATAATTTGTACAGATCTTGTTTTTAACGTTGCCTTTTCTCAGGTCCAAAACAGAAAAATTAATCCTTTTTAACTTTGCAAATATTCTTTGCATCCCGTTTTTCTCAGTTGGTTCAAATGGGGGACTTGCCAAAAAATTTTGGTGACAAAAATTCTACTTTAACTGTTGCATGTTCTCAGCGGAAAAAAAACCATATTAATCCAATAAATTGGCAAATTTTCGTTGCACTCTTGTCTTCTCATTTGATGCAAAACCCTTTTTAAAAAATTTTGGGTTTTTTTACAAATATGATTTTAACTGTTGCCTGTTTCTCAGCGGTGCTAAAACACCATATTTAATCCATATTAAATTTGGGAAAAATATTTATTGCACTTCGTGCTTTTTTATTTTGGGCGAAATAGGGGACGATCCATAATTTGGGGGACAAAATTTGTATTATAACTGTTGCCTGTTCTCAGCGGTGCCAAAACACCATAATTAATCCATATAACTTTGCAAATAGTTCTATTTCACTTAGTGCTTCTCATTTTGGTGCAAATAGCGCACTTATACCTCAAAAAAATGGTTCAAAAGAGTGCCTCTAGATATATGGGGACTCCTATATGAACAAAAATTCAAAAAAAAAAAAAGAAATTATCATCTAAAACTTAACTTTTAATATTAATCACATTAAAAAAAATCACAAGACACCTAGGGAAACAAAAAAAACACAAAAACCAAAATCACGAAAAAACTGTGCATGGGCACTTTTGGACATAGACATTATTGTGACGGCCCAACGGGGCGAAAGTGGGAAACTTTTGTTTTTTTTTTTTTATTCTTCCCATCCCCACTAAGGAGATTTTTGTGAGTGACAATCCCATTACCCTAACAGGGCTTGTTTTTGGGAGCTTGATAATCTCCTTTTGCTTTGCAGAGTATAGCAGAGTGGAGTGTTCAAAATTAAGAGTGGTGATAAGCACATTCTATTGCGAATTTGTATAAGACCACATAATTCTTAACCATCAGGATTGAGAATGTGGATTGGCGTTATCTGCATGATTATTCATTGATTTCTAATTGTGTAATATATGACTTACTTCTTCTCTGCTCTTTGATCCATTATACAATTGGTACATGGCATTATATATTAACATCCAGAAAAACTCCTTTTTGGGAAAACAGTTTTTGTGAAAAATATCCTTTACCCTGTTGGCATTTTCACTGGATTCTCTACTAGAGTTTTATCCAGTGTTTTGTGGCGTTTCCTTATATATAAAAAATAAAAACATTACCTTTGCCAAATGGTGCAAGAACCAACTAGAGGAAAGGCCCTTCTAGACTTAATATTGACTAATAGACCTGACAGAGTAACAAAGGTTCAGGTTGAGCGGCACCTAGGGAATAGTGACCATAATATAATAAATTTCCGTTTATTATCCTTTACCCTATTGGCATTTTCACTGGATTCTCTACTAGAGTTTTATCCAGTGTTTTGTGTCGTTTCCTTATATATATAAAAAAAAAATTACCTTTGCCAAATGGTGCAAGAACCAACTAGAGGAAAGGCCCTTCTAGACTTAATATTGACTAATAGACCTGACAGAGTAACAAAGGTTCAGGTTGAGGGCACTAGGGAAAAGTGACCATAATATAAAATTTCCGTTTATCCTTCAATAAGATTTTTGTCAAGGAGCCAAAAAAAACCACTGAATTTTAGGAAGTCTAATTTTATTCGCTTAGGGGGCCCTAAACCGTATTGACTGGGACAATGTGTTTAAAATATGGCAGAACAAATAATAAATGGGGATATTTTTTAAAAACATTCTAGGATACCACTGTGAGAGGTACATACCTTATGGTAATAAAATAATTAGAAACAGGAAAAACCCAATGTGGATCAACAGAGATGTAAAGGAGGCAATAAAAAACAAAAAGAACGCGTTCCAGCTACTAAAACAGGAGGGTAGTGAAGAGGCACTAAGAAGCTAAAGGAAAAAAATAAAGTGTGTAAAATAAAAAATAAAGGAAGAAAAGCTGGGTACGAAAAGACAAAATTGCTATAAAAAAGTAAAACTAACCCCAAAATATTTTTTAACTATAAAAAATAGTAAAAAGATTAAAACAGAGAATGTTGGCCCTTTGAAAAATACTGAGGGAGAGACTGTAGAGGACGATGAGAAAAAAAGCAAACCTATTAAAACTTTTTTCTCCACCCGTATTTACCAAGGAGGATGAAGGGTTCATGTTGAACAGGGGGTAGGTAAACTCCAACTTAAAAAATTTCTTTGTCTAACCCAGGAAAAGTGCAGCTCCGCCTTAGGGAAAATTAAAATAGACAAATCCCCATGTCCAGATTGGCATACACCCACGTGTACAAAAGGGAAATAAGTGAATGTCATAGATAGGCCCCTATTCTTAATATTTATGGACCTGTCTAATACGGGGTATGTCCCAAAGGATTGGCGCAAGAAATGTGGTGCCAATATTCAAAAGGGTCAAAAAGGGATCCAGGAAACTAAGGCCGTAAGCTTAACCTCTGTTGTAGGTAAAAATGTATGAAGGTTTTCTCAGAGATCTATCCTGGAGTATATCACTGAAAATAAATGTATAACACCGTTCCAGCATGGGTTTTTTTGAAGGATCGGTTCCTGTCAAACTAATCTCATCAGCTTCTATGAGGAAGTCAGTTCCAGAACTGGATCGGGGTGGAGGGCACTGGATTTTCATATATCTAGATTTTTCTAAAGCATTTGATACGGTGCCACATAAAAGGTTGGTAAATAAAATGAAATGCTTGGACTTGGGGAAAATGTGTGCAAGTGGGTAAAGGCAACTGGCTCACTGATAGAAAACAAAGGGGAGTAATTAACGGTACATACTCAGGAAGTATCGCTGTTACTAGTGGGGTACCACAAGGGTCAGTATTGGGCCCTATCCTCTCAACATTTTCATAATGATCTTACACAGGGATTTACACATAAGAATATCGATCTTTGCAGACGATACTAAGCCCCTGTAAAGTAATCAACACAATAGAGGATAATGCGTTATTATAAAGGGATCTGGATAAGGTGGATGCCTGGGCAGGGGAAAAAGGCAGATTAGCTTTTAATACAGATAAATGCAAGTTTATGCACATGGGGAAAGAAAT
>JAODAL010061624.1:0-20213 GCA_025379985.1 Phyllomedusa bahiana | reverse complement strand
AATGATGCAAGATTTTTAAATTTAAATTTATCGCATGATCTGGAAATTTCGATCACCATAAAAACCTTGCCGATTTCAACTTTGTCGATAAAAATCGCTCAACACTAGTCCACACTCATACGGAGGGGCAAGCACTCTCGTAGAGGCAGAAATTTCTCAAGCGCTACCCAGGTCTTGACTGTGTACTGAGAAAGGCTGGAGGTATTAGCTCACTCTTCCACTTCCGCACTCTGCTTCAGCCCAACTATTTTCGTTGCAGCGTCATAAAGGCATTTTTGCCTTGTTAATAGATGACGGATGCCAGCGCTGGCTCTCACCACACTCACTGTAACTCCAGCCATGCTAGCTGAACCTGCGTGATCCACGTTTACAGCCTCACCTGCCTTGATCAGTAATTTCCTTCAACCCACTTGACAGTAGAATGCAGGACTTTCAGACAGGCCTTGTTGACCTACTGGGGACATCTGTTTCGTTTGCTTCACATTCTAATGTCACTGTGGAACAATGTCACCAGTAGAATGGCAAGTACCTCTAGCCTCAGCAGCATTGGAAAACTAGTTGTTTTTATTATAGTTTATTTCTTATTGCTAAATTTTATGCTGATGGTCCATAAGGGACTTGTCTTCCCTGTCTCACAACCCCAGACAACTGTTCAAAACCTTCAATGCTCTCCTCCGTCCACCAGCACCCCCTCCCCCATCTCTCCTCTCAGCAGATGACTTCGCCACTCACTTCCTAAATAAGATCAATCTCATCCGTCAAAGCTTCACCCCACAGTCCCATCTGTCTATCTCTATTCCTGCAGTGTCCCCACATCCCACCTCTACACCTGCTCATCACTATTCCCCCCTATCTTCCTTCTCTACTGTCACACATGACAAGCTCTCCACTTTACTGTCCAAATCCAACCTCACTACCTGTAATCTTGACCCACTGCCATCTCACCTCATCCCTGACCTTAGTGCTGTTATCATCCCAGCCCTCGCCCATCTCTTCAACCTATCATTAACCTCTGGTATCTTTCCTTCCTCCTTTAAACATGCGACCATCACATCCATCCTTAAGAAACCATCTCATGACCCCTCTTGTCTGTCCAACTATCGCCCCATCTCACTTCTTCCATTCACCTCTAAACTCCTCGAACAACATGTCTATCTTCAACTTTCCTCTCATCTATCCACCAACTCTCTCCTTGACCCACTGCAATCTGGCTTCCGACCCCACCACTCTACAGAAACTGCCCTAACCAAAGTCACCAACGACCTAGCCACTGCCAAAGCCTCACGCCACTACTCTGTGCTTCTTCTCCTAGACCTGCCCTCCGCCTTTGACACTGTCGACCACTCACTCTCATACAAATCCTCTCCTCCCTCTGCATCACGGACTTGGCCCTTTCCTGGATATCCTCCTACCTCACTGATAGGACATTCAGCGTCTCTCACTCACGCACCACCTCCTCCTCCTGCTCGATCTCTGTTGGTGTATTCCAGGGCCCACTACTCTTTTCTATCTACACTATTGGTCTGGGTCAACTAACAGCATTGCATGGCTTTCAATACCATCTGTATGCTGATGATACCCAACTCTACATCTCCGGCCCAGATATTACCTCTCTACTCTCCCGGATCCCTGAATGTCTTTCGTCCATATCTCCTTCTTCTCCTCATGTCTCCTGAAGCTAAATGTAGAGAAAACTGAATTCATCATCTTTCCACCGTCCCACTCCATCCCTCCACCTGATCTCTCTATCACAGTCAATGGCTACACTCTCTCACCAGCTCCACAAGTCCGCTGCCTTGGGATAACCCTTGACTCCAATCTGTCCTTCAAACCGCACATCCAAACCCTCACCTCCACCTGCCGCCTCCACCTGAAAAAAATCTACCGTGTCTGTTCATTCCTCAACTTCGAAAGCACAAAAATGCTGGTCCATGCCCTCGTCATCTCACGCCTAGACTATTGCAACATCCTTCTCTGTGGCCTCCCAGCTAGCACCCTCGCTCCCCTCCAATCCATCCTTAACTCTGCTTCCCGTCTGATTCACCTCTCTCCTCGATACTCCTCTGCCTCTCCCCTCTGCCAATCCCTTTACTGGCTTTCCATTGCCCAGCGAATCCAATTCAAGTTCGTAACCTTGACCCACAAGACTCTCCATAACCTCTCCCCTCCATACATCTCTGCCTTAATCTCCAGATATCTCCCCTCACGCAATCTCCACTCCTCACAGGACCTTCTTCTCTGCTCTCCCCGTGTCAACTCCTCACACAACCGTCTCCAAGACCTCTCCCGTGCTTCCCCCATACTCTGTAATTCACTGCCCCAACACCTCAGACTCTCCCCCACTCTCACCAACCTCAAAAGCAACCTGAAAACCCATCTCTTCAGGATTGCCTATAACCAACAATAACCCTGCTGTCACTACACCCTCCACAAACATGTCTGCCCCTTACCTTCTGTCTCTTCCCACCTTCCTTTTAGAGTGTAAGCCCTCACGGGCAGGGACCTCTCTCCTTCTGTACCAGTTGTTAGTTAGTTATTTGTCACCTTTGTACTTGTTTGACCTATGTTATGTATGAAACCTGAATGTACAGCGCTCTGGAACCAAGGGCGCTCAAAAATAAATAATAATAATAATAATAATAAGGGCACCTGTGCGGGTTTTTGGGTCATGCTGCATTACAGGACATGGATAGTCAATGTCCATTTCACTAAAATGCTGCTTCAAAGACTACTTTCTTCCGGGACTTTTTAATCTGTGGGTAATGCAGGTTTGATGGTCATGCTGCGGTCCAGAACAGGGATAGTCATTATCCAGTTCAACTAAAATGGTGGTTGAAAGACTCCTTTTTCCGGCACTTTTTAATCTGTGGGTCATGCAGGTTTGAGGGTCATGCTGCGGTACATGACAGGAATAGTCAATGTCCAGTTCAACTAAAATGATGGTTCAAATAATACTGCCTTCTGGCACTTTTTAATTTGTGGGACATGCAGGTTTAAGGGTCATGCTGTGGTGCAAGACAGGGATAGTGAATAGTCTGTCAATAGACTCTTGTTGCCTAATTGTCTTGCCTAAGATGTAGCACGTATCCAGTTTACTGTTGTGGATGTTAATTCCAGCTTCTCCACCCCTGTTTGGGTGTAAGAATGGTGTTGTTCCTCTCCCATAGACTTAATGGTCATCGGCAATAATCTGTTATCGACTATCGGATATCGTCATGATAATTGCTGATATCGACTATCGAATCGATAATGATTGTTGACACAATCGCTCATCACTACTCCTGACCAAAGCAAAATAAAAATCAGCATTGTATTTGGTAATAGTCTTCATTTACATTTCCCTACATGGTAAAAGCTAATCATTGTAGTGAGAAAACCCCTTAAAAGTTAAGAGACCACACACAGATCCTTGGCAGAGAAGACTTTCATAGATCCAGTATAGGCTACTATTACGTGATGGTGATCTGAACATATCAGATCCAGAAAGGATAAGTATATAAAACTCTTAGGGACACATGTATGAAAATGGTCTAGGTGTATGACTTTCTTTGTTGCCCACAGCAACCAATCAGAGCTCCACTTTCATTTCATATAGTGCTCTGAAAAAATGAAAGAGGCGCTCTGATTGTTTGCTAGGGGCAACAAAGAAAGTCTTAAAACTAGACAGTTTTCATACGAGGCCCTTAGTTGTGCTACATGTAACATCTCAGAACTTTCAAATACTCAACATATTTGCTTTAAGTGGTCTAATTTTTTTTATTAATACAGATATTCTTATTTGTTATGAACTAAGGGTGCATGTGTTTAGTGTTGGACTGGGGTGCCTAGAGAGTTTATTGTATGGGCCCACCGCACAGCTACTATAAATGACTGTACATGTCTCCTTTACTCTGCCTCTCTCTCTATGCTTTTCTGCCTCTTCCAAGGATGTATATGCAGTTAAAAAACAACTTCAGGTGTACCATGCTTAGGTGCGCACAAGGGGTTTCACCTATTCCCCTATGAACCAGTCCAAGTCTTGCTTGTGCCAAAAAAGGAGGCCCTACATTCACAGTTGTATGAGTTTTAATTGAATTTTTTTTCCCTCAACTGTTTTACTGTTTAAATGTACCATTTCCCCAAGTAACTGAAGCAGATCATCTATCTTTTCTAGGTGTAGAAATTATTCATGTAGTGAACACTTCACACTTTTGACCATTTAGTGACCTATTCACATGTTAGATGCCACTCAACTCATATCTACATTATTAATTATAACAACATGAAAATTACAACATGCAATGAAATAGGGCTTGACTAACCAAAACTTCAAATTAAAATTTTCCTGCATGTAAAATGTATTCCAAAGATGGATTTCTCTATATTACATATTGGTACGGTCTCTATATGGTTTTCCACTTCATAACAGGAAAGAAGGTTTAATCTGAAGAAAGGGACTCATAGGTTAGGTTTCTACATCTGTAAATCACAGGTCCATAGATCTATTATCAATTATAACAGTTTGCGATGATTTTGAGCAAGATGTCTCTCCATAGGAGGAGAGTAGTAAATCAAATTCTTCTCCCATTTTAAACATCACAACTTTGACAGCTTGAATTTGTGTTATCCAAATAGGCAGGGGTACACATGATATTCACATGTTTATAATATTTGCTCCAAAATTGATTATACTTTTCTCTCCCTACCTTTACTACCAAAAATCAAAGACGTTGATATTGAAAATATAGTCATATCCCGCCCCACTGGTCTTACCTCAAAATGTACTTACCCTGAGGGAAATTATGTCATTTGAAGGTGCTATTCCTTCTTAGTCAAAGATTAAAATTTTATAGCTCTACTACTATTATGAGTTTGGTGAATAGAGTTTATAACTTGCTTACATACACATAATTCATTGTGTATCTGAGAAAGAGCAAAAAGTCGTATTCTAGAGATAATTCTACATGTTCAGTTCCTAAACAAAAACACTATGTCAATTCAAGAATTCCAAAAAACTTATACAGAATTTCTGTACTCTCACACCTCTCAGGTAAAAGAAAAGTAGGTATCTTCCCAGAAAAACTATGATCTCTTAGCTGTCACACAAGCTAAAGTTGGCATTCATGATCTTAGATTACACGCCACAATCATCCAAAACTCCCATACCCATCTCCAAGATTTTGCATGTGCTGAACCAGTTCTCTGGAACACACTTATAACCCTCATAGTTTTAAGCGTGCCCTAAGAATGCATCTTCTTAGGCAGGCCTACCAAGATCCTTAATTGCTAACCCCCCAAATTCTGTCTCCAAATATTTCTTACACTCCGTACATTTAGGCACTCACAGGCACTTATCTGGGTATATATGTACATCCTGGGTGGCAGGTTCATCAAATTTCTATGTAAACTACGGATATTTACGAAACATGGCTGGACCATTGTGTAAACCAAGCACTTCTCACCCTTCGTTTCATCCATACACATTTATAGATTGTAAGCTCTTGTGAGCAGGGTCCTCACATATTGTGTCTAATCTGTAAGTAATCTGTAAAGTTTGTCTTTTTTGTGTGTCTATACTTATAACCTGTAAATAGTAAAGTGATGCAGAATATGTTGGTGCTTCAGTACATAAATAAAGATTATTATTATTATTATTATTATTATTATTATTATTATTATTATTATTATTATTATGCACCATTATCATACTTTCTATATGGTTTGCTGATGATTAGCTAATTTACATTTCTAGCATATGATCGGATTTAGTTTGTCAGTAGTGTACTCCAGGTTTGGGGTTTTTTGACAATAAAAAGAGAATCCTAGTGATCACGTCCCATGTGACCTTGGAACGACCAGTTCAATGTCTCTGTCTTCTCTATACCCCTATGGGTAAACATGCACTAATTTCAATTCTATGGACAATTGAGAGTCAGACTCTGTGCTTTAAAAATGGCCATCTAAAATTCTGCCATGACAGTTATCCCAAGTAATGTTCAACAGGTTGGCAATTATCTTACCTACTTTAATCTTGCCAATGTTACTTAGCTTTCTTGAAGGAAGATAGGCAGTTAAATTCCACTAAGGACTCAAACATAGAATGGGAAGTCCAAACCCAAATGTAGAAAGGGGCTACACCAAATCTTGAAAATCAATACTCAATGTAGTATAGTATGTAGTATATACTGTATAGTCTCTACCTTGGAGGAATAGGAATTGTCCAAAACCAAAAATTGGTAACTGCCTATCTTGAATATCCAATATAGTACACACCTTCACAAGATAATTCTAAAACATAGCTTTTATTAACAACTTATAATAGGATCAAAATATCCAAAACAAATAACTCTGTATCTAAGAAAGAAAGAAATACAAAAAAAAAACCTACATGGTACAGCAAGGTAACCACCCCAACAAGGGCGAACCCGTGCAGGAACCTCTCCCTAAGCAAAAATGTTTATAATTTCCTTATAGTGGATTGGCAATATCGACACAAAAAAGGGAAAAATAAATATATACAGTAATCACGGACTGAATAAATGATTAAGAATAATAAAACCGGTTACAGACAAACACCTCTCACACATAGAAAAGGAGAGTAAGTTTAGATACTCAAACTTTGCAATGGTAAACCAGCCACTAATGAATAAGTACCACAAATCTGTTAAAAAAGAGCTCTGTTAGTATAAGCGCCACTAATATAGTAACATTACAGACTGTTTAAAAACTCCATTTCCTTCATAGTCAATGGGTTCATCAGGGATAATAAATGTGGCTAACAAAGTAATGATGGATAATAAATATTTAAACCCAAATAATGGTACATAGGTATCATAAAGAAAGACAATGGCCTTGTAGGTTTTGATTACTTTTTCCCTTAATAATAAAGACCTTAATTTAAAAACTTAAAATGTAAAAAAATGGTTTACTTGTGTTATGTTTGTCTAATATTTAAATTTGTTTGGCGATTTCAAAAATCTAAGTGTGACAAACATACAAAAGATAAAGAAATCAGGAAACTGGCAACTTTTTCACACCACTGTAAAGTTGGCCTAGGCTGTAAGAAGATTGCCACCACCTTGAACTGAGCTGTAGCATAGTGGCCAAGACCATACAATAGTTTAACAAGACAGGTTCCACTGAGAACAGGCCTCATCATTGCCGACCAAAGAAATTGAGTGCATGTGCTCAGCGTCATATCCAGAGAATAGACGTGTGGTGCTGATAGCATTGCAGAATAACCGAAGTTTCTCACAATACAACCCAAGATTAAGTATAAAAACTCTCACATTAAAATATAATTTTAAATAAAAAAAAATGTTAAAAATATTTCATTACTGGCAGAGTTTATTAAAACATAATGAAGAAATAGCATTTATCTGTGCATTCTGCTGGAATGCCAGGAGTTAATATGGACGTATGAATGTGCCGCGTGTGCCTGCTATACTCCCTGAGATACGCATTGAAAATGACACATATGATGTGGAATGACATCTGAATGTCTAATAACGTAGCGGGCACATGCATAATAGCTGTGTGAACACGCGGGACCTATAAACATGCAACACAGTGCCATTCTGGTAAGCACTACCTATCTATCTATATGGACATTCTCTGATTGGTAAAATGTGATAAGGGGCATATCGGTATAAATGCTTATAAGGAACACACACCACATTATTGTTGCGGTACTGTCTAATTGTCTGTCTACTTAGATCATCCATACATGACTCGACAGTGGGTCATTAGTGTCTGCCATATCCTAACCTGATTTATGTCCCCTGATGAACCTTAGGTACATCACAGGGGGCAAATGCATCGGGACTCTAAACTTATTAAAGGAACATATAGAAATATTTTGATGTTTTCATGTAGTTATCTGTGTATTAGATAATTATATTAATTTTCTAATTACCTATAGTGCTATTGACAGTGGTGCATACAGGGTCAGCCATCAATAGATTGGGCCACCCTTTTTTGGGCTATTATTCCATCTTTTGTAGGTATGAGTGCAGGGTAAACTAAAGGGCTTTCGATACACGGTCTAATCTGGGCTAATCAGATGGATGATATCACCGAAAAAGTGGGAGACGACAAGGCAATTCAAAACTGTGAGTGACATCTCTTTGACTATCTGACTGATTTTTTTTTTAATGCCTCTCTCTACACCTAATAAACACAATAATAACAACAAAAAGATTTACCCTTTAGAGTACCTATACACCAGTGTAATTGAAATTGGGAGTCAAACTATATCTCCCAAGAGGATAGGTCTTTTTTGGATAGAAGAATATTTGTATGGGCCTTGGTTACAGTTGGTATAATATTTTTTTACTCAGTGAAGGTATTCTCCTAATATAGACACTTGCAACAGTATATCTACAAAACGTATTCAATTTAATAAGTATCAAAGACGTAAAATAGCATATTGGCTAAATAGCCTTACTTAAAGACATTTTACAACTATATATAATGATAACTTGCGGCTATATGTCTTTTTTTTTTTTTTTTTTTTTTTTTTTTTTTTTTTTTTTTTTTTTTTTTTTTTAAAGAATTTTACAACTATATAAAATGATAATTGCGGCTATATGTCTCCAGTCCCGGAGTAATCCAAATGTATCTTTAGCGCTGAAATTTCAAGCGCTCTTTACTAGCAGCTGGCATAGCTTACTAGACGAAATTCACCTCGCTGCAGTGACGGCTGTCTGGGGTGTGTGCTCTGCTGCTCTGTTGCAACAGTAAAGAGCGCTTGAAATTTCAGCGCTGAAGATACATTTGGATTACTCCGGGACTGGAGACATATAGCCGCAAGTTATCATTATATATAGTTGTAAAATGTCTTTAAGCAAGGCTATTTAGCCGATATGCTATTTTACGTCTTTGATACTTATTAAATTGAATACGTTTTGTAGATATACTGTTGCAAGTGTCTACATTAGGAGTATACCTTCACTGAGCAAATTGACACGAGGTGTTTAAGGAAAGCACCTGCGATTATACTCCATCACTGCGGTCTATACTTTATATGCTATAGAGGTCAGAAATTGAATAATATTTTTTTAATCATTTTTTATTAAAAATTATATTTTAATGTGAGCTTTTTTATACCTGATCTGTGATTTAATGTTTGCAGCAGAGGTTAAAGATTTGGGTGGTCAGTCTGTCAGTGCTCAGATGATACACCATAAAATGGTGTATCAGAAAAAGATGACGCACCAGAAAGCCCGACAAGCAGACTGAGGACTTGGATTACTGGAACCATGTACTGTGGTCTAATGAGACCAGGATAAACGTATTTGACGGCCTCCAACTTACCCATACCCCTCGCCCTGGTAACAGGCATGGCAGAGGTGTTGGCCTCCTTCTGTCTGACACTTGTTCCTTTGTCCCCTCTTCACCTCTGCCTTCCCTCACACTCTCCTCCTTTGAGGTGCACTCTGTCCGCATCTACGCCCCTTCCAACCTTCAAGTGGCTGTTGTCTACCGACCACCGGGCCCTGTCACCGCCTTCCTTGACCACTTTGCTTCCTGGCTTGTCCATTTTCTTTCCACCGACATCCCTACTATTATCATGGGAGACTTCAATATCCCAATCGACACCCCCCACTCTGCTTCCAACAAACTCCTTTCACTCTGTTCTTCCTTTGATCTCTCCCAGTGGAGCTCAGGAGCCACTCACAAAGATGGACACACACTGGACCTCATCTTCACCCGCCTCTGCCCCCTATCTGACTTCTCTAACTCCTCCCACCCCATATCTGACCACAATCTGCTCACCTTCTCCACCATCTCCACCCCACCGGCTCCTCCTGTCCCACATCTAGTGCACCCCCGCAGGAACTTACAAAACCTCAACCCTCGCACTCTCTCTGATTCTCTTACACCTCTTTCTACCATATCCTCATTTAATGACCCAGACACAGCCACCACTTTCTACAACCACACAATCACCGTCATCCTTGACTCAGTCGCTCCTCTCACACACAACAGAACCCGCAAAATCAACAGACAACCCTGGCACACAGACTCCACTAAACAGCTGAGGCGAGCTTCCAGAATTGCAGAACGCCGCTGGAAGAAAACTCGCTCCACCGATGACTTTGCCTCATACAAACAATCACTACATATATTTAAATCTTCACTCACCCTAGCCAAACAGGATTACTTCACCAATCTCATATCCTCTCTGTCTCACAACCCGAGACGACTATTAAACACCTTTAACTCTCTCCTCCGCCCACCAGCACCTCCTCCACCTTCTCTCCTTTCAGCAGACGACTTTGCCATTCACTTCCTACACAAGATCAACCTTATCAGAGAAAACTTCAGCCCCCAGTCCCCAGCGCCCTCCTCTATATCTGCACAATGCTCTTCCCCCTTAACTTGTTTTCCCACTCTTACACATGATAATCTTTCCTCTCTACTGTCCAAATCCAACCTCACTACCTGTAATCTTGACCCACTGCCATCACACCTTATCCCAGACCTTAGTGCTGCTTTCATCCCAGCCCTCACCCATCTTTTCAACTTATCGCTCACCTCGGGCATCTTCCCTTCCTCCTTTAAACATGCTACTGCCACTCCCATCCTTAAAAAAACATCCCTTGATCCCTCCTCTCTGTCCAACTATCGCCCCCATCTCACTGTTCCCTTTTGCCTCCAAACTCCTCGAGCAGCACGTCTATCTTCAGCTGTCCTCCCACCTCTCCTCCAACTCTCTCCTTGACCCACTTCAATCAGGCTTCCGACCCAACCACTCCACTGAAACTGCCCTAACCAAGGTCACCAATGACCTAGCAACTGCCAAAGCCTCACGCCATTACTCTGTCCTTCTAGACTTGTCCTCTGCCTTTGACACTGTCGACCAGTCCCTCCTGCTACACATCCTCTCCTCCCTCGGCATCACGGACTTGGCTCTTTTCTGGATCTCCTCGTACCTCTCTGATCGGACGTTGAGCGTCTCTCATTCTCGCTCCGCCTGCTCCCCACGGCCACTCTCTGTCGGTGTCCCCCAGTGGTCAGGCCTGGGTGCGGTACGCTTTTCTATCTAGACTCTGGGTCTGGGGCAACGTATAGCTTCACATGGCTTTCATTACCACCTGTATGCTGATGACACCCAACTCTACATCACCGGCCCAGATGTCACCTCTCTACTCTCCCGGAACTCTGACTGTCTATCGTCCATTTCCTCCTTTTTCTCCTCCCGTCTCCTAAAACTAAATGTGGAGAAAACAGAATTCATTATCTTTCCACCGTCCCCCTCCATCCCTCCACCTGATCTCTCTATCACTGTCAACGGCTATACACTCTCACCTGTTCCACAAGTCCGCTGCCTTGGAGTAATCCTCGACTCCGCTCTGTCCTTCAAACCACACATCCAAAACCTCACCTCTGCCTGCCGCTTCCACCTGAAAAATATCTCTCGCATCCGTTCATTCCTCAACTTTGACACCACAAAAATGCTCGTCCATGCCCTTGTCATCTCCCTAGACTACTGCAACATCCTCCTCTGTGGCCTCCCATCTAACACTCTTGCTCCCCTCCAAACCATTATCAACTCTGCTGCCCGTCTTATCCACCTCTCTGCTCTCTACTCCTCTGCCTCTTCGCTCTGTCAATCCCTTCACTGGCTACCCATTGCCCACCGAATTCATTTCAAGTTGCTAACCCTGACCTACAAGACTCTCCATGACCTCTCCCCTCCATATATCTCTTCCCTAATCTCCAGATATCTCCCCTCACGCAATCTCTGCTCCTCACAGTACCTTCTTCTCTGTTGTTATCTTATCAGCTCCTCACATAACCGTCTTGAAGACTTCTCCCATGCTTCCCCCACACTCTGGAATGCACTGCCCCAACATATCAGACTCTCCTCCACTCTCACTATCTTCAAAAGCAACCTGAAAACCCATCTCTTCAGGATTGCCTATAACCTACAATAATCCTGCTGCCACTGTACTACCCCACAAACATGTCTGCCCCTCTCTTCCTGTCTCTTCCCTCCTCCTTGTAGATTGTAAGCCTTCGCGGGCAGGGTCTTCTCTCCCTCTGTACCAGTTATAAGTCATTCATTGTTATTATTGTACTCATTTGACATATTATGTATGTGACCCCCCTCGAATGTACAGCACCATGGAATCAATGGCGCTTTAAAATAAATGTTAATAATAATAATAATAAAATAATAATGGTGTAATGTGTGTGTGTGTGTGTGGTGGCAACCAGGTGAAGAGTACAAAGACAAGTGTGTCTTGCCTAAAGTCAAACATGATGATGAAAGTGTCATGGTTCAGGGCTTCATGCGTACTCCCAACTGTGGGGAGCTACAGTTCATTGAGGGAACCATGAATACCAATGTGTATTGTGAGATACTGAAGCATAGCATGATTTCCTCCCTTCAGAAACTAAGCCTCAGGGCAGTATGCCAACATGATAATGACCCCAAACACACCTCCAAGATGACCACTGCCTTGCTAAAGAAAAAGAGGGTAAAGGTGCTGCCCTGGCCAAGTATGTCTCTTGACCTAAATCCTAATGAGCATCTGTAGGGCATCCTGAAACAGAAGGTGTAGGAGCACAAGGTCTCTAAACTCCACCAGCTCCATGATGTCATCATGGAGGAGTGGAAAAAGATTCCAGTGTGAACCTATGAAGCTCTAGTGAACTCCATGCCCAGGAGAGTGAAAACAGTGCTGGAAAATAATAGTGGCCCCACAAAATATTGACACTTTGGGCAAAATTTGTCCATTTTTACTAAGGGTGAACTCACTTTTGTTGCCAGTGGTTTAAACATTGATAACTGTGTATTGAGTTATTTTGAGGGCACCCAAATTTAACACTGTTATACAGGTTGAACACTGGCTACTTTACATTGTATCACAATATCATATCTTCAGTGTTGTCCCAGAAAAAGATATACATATATAATACAATAATATTTACAAAAATGTGAGATACTATAGGATTGGCCATAGTCTATGTTTGGTATCGCCTCTTATTTTTATTTAAAAGAGTCTTACCATGAAGTTTGTACCACAGCCAGCTGCAAGTTGACTGTGCCTGAGAAGTGCTGCCCTCTTCATTCTCTTGCAGGCTCAGTTTTCAGCTAGCTGTGAGCGACCTGTGTAGTGCATATTACTGTGTGTTAAACTCTTTTCTGGGATTTCACTTAATTTCAAATTTCTTGGACCTTTTCCTCCTGGTTTAAAAATAATCTTATAACCCTATTACTCAAACAAATGTCCTGTGCTGTTGACCAACTTGTCTCTATAATTCTAGAATTGTTGGTCTACTTTAGTTTTATCTGTCTTTCTTCTCTCTTCTTATCCCATTACAACCTTAGTACTCCACTGAAACTTTCCTAACCAAATTTTCAAATTAGCTATCCAATAGCAAGTACTCTCTACTGATTAATCTGCAACTCTCTGTAACATGTACAAAGTATGCTCAGTATGATCATCTGTTCACCTCTCTTGTTTTTACCTAACTCTCTGGCCACTAATACAGTGTATACTGTAATTTTCTAGCTCTACTCTTTCAGTTCTCCCCTAGCTGTTGGATATCTTCAGAGATCAGTTCTTGGTTCACTCACCCTTTTTCTCCACACAGTCCATTTTGGAAAACTATTAGTAGGTTTGGCTTTGAGTATTATCTATACATTAATGACACCTAATTCGGTCAACCATTTAAGACTAACATCACCTCTAATCTGAATGACTGTCTCGAAGACCTTGCACTCTCTGCATCAGTTCTCAATAATTTTTTGTTTGTTTTACTTGCCTTATGAAAATTTCAAAGAAACTTATGTTCACTTTCCTTCTCATCTTAGATCCAGTACTGCAACTCCTTCACTCTCCGCTGGTCTTTTGTTTTTTCCCAGTCTTCTTAAAAATGGAAATTCACTGCTGCTACTACAGATTGGCCACTGCAGTCATGTGCCATTGCATGACATCCCTGTTCGGAAGTAAGTCCTCTGGTGAACAGTGATGTCCTCTGATGACATGGGATTATTGCAGCCAATCGAAAGCTGCAGAAGTGACATCTCATTTCAAAAAAGGTTGGAAGAAAACAGATGACTGGCGATGAGTAAGGAAAGTGAACCACTCAATCCAAGGTGAGAGAAGTGAGTATAGTTTGTTTGTTTTTTAAAATTTTATAGGACATTGACAGTAAAGCAAAATACAAAAAAAGAAAAGTAGCTGAACATCTTTTTTATTATCAACATTAAATATTCTCTAAAACAAATCTTTCTTAATCCAACTCCCCTCTGTTTACTTCCAATTCCATGCTACTCTCTAGAATGTTATGCTGTCGTTGAATAGTATGCTATGCACTTCTGTAAATATCAGAAGCCAAGGATTATGTATGCCTCAAGTTCCAGCATCGAACAATAAGATAACCACCAATATAACTAAAGTTTCATATAATCAATAAAACAAGGGGTACCTATGACCTAAGATGAGGAATAAACAGTAAATGCGTAGATTCTACTTAAGATGAGGAGAGATCAGGGATGCCTGAGAAAGGAAATTGTGTTTCCTGTAATGCGTAGGAGGATCAGTTGGGGCCGGTGAGCTCATGTGGTGTGCCTTGGTTTTGTGATATTTAAAACCAGTGGGTACATTTGATGTTTGGAGGGTTCTATTTGTCGATTACATTATCTGCTTGTTACACTTTATGGGTTATGTTCTTTGCTATTATCTTTAAAGTGTATATTGTTTATATATAAAACCATGAGTGTAGAAATAATTGGCTTTACCACTGTAAAAATTCAAGCACTTATACTTTTTGTAACATTTCCTTCTTCCTCAGAGATTAAGAGCTCTAAAGATTGGGGATTTGAATTGTTAGTTATTTTTTTCTTCTGTATTGTTTAATCTCTATATTTCTACTTGAATTGCATGTGCTATAGAATATGTTGGTGCTATATAAATAAAGATGTATTATTATTGTTAAATGAGCCATAGCCAAAGTACCAGCAACAGCACATGGACAGCAGAGGCACTGTTTTTGAAATTAGTAGCCCAATTTTCCCAGGACTAAACCTTTCTTACCAGTCCTTTCTAAGATTAATGCTGTGAAACTCAATGTGGTGAATAACCTCTTAAAATTTATGTAATGTGTTTATACTTTTTGCCCCATGCTGGGCTCCTAAAAATATTTTACTTACTAGGCTTATTATATAGTTATCTAAAGACCTCATTTGTATTACACCATTGCTTAATATTTTCAGGTTTAGCAAATAATATTTAGAGCAACTGTAATCCTTTCTCTTATCATAGAGAACTAAATGTAAAATACAATTATATGGATAATAATTTATCTTAATACCTGTTTAGCATAGATTGATACGGTTTTACATTTTATAACACCACTTCCTAGTGCAAAGTATATGTTTCCTCAAAAATAAATTACGTGGTGTGCAATGCAGTATATAACAAAGAGAGCTAATTTACTTTAAAGGGAATTCCTGCAGATTGAGTAGGTACATGGGACCTATAGTCTGCATTTGTTTTGATTCCACAGAAAACTATGGAGAATAATACCAGATCTTTATTTGAGAAAGGTTTATAATTATACTTTTGAGACATTTATGCAGTCATCCCAGGCCTGGCATTTTTTTCTGTAATGATTGTCTGATTGGATATTTTGCCTTCACATCTGTGAAAATGAAAAAAGGATTAAACAATGATATTATTGCCAAATTACAAATGCATGAGACACAGGAGGTACAATATGTTCTACATCTTATTCATGGAAAGACAAGATGAAAGTATGATGTGGTTGTATTTAGATCCTGCTAATTATATGTGTACAGTGTTTGAAAATGTACTATTTGTTGAATAACGTATAGCTTTAAATACTACAAACAATGAACAAAAAATGTACCAATGTAGCTTATAAGGTATGGTTTAGTATAGTATAGTTCTGATATGCAACATTTGTAAGATGACAACATCTGAATATACAGTCAAAAAAAATATTCAAATGTTTTGTAACGGTTATTAATGATCAACCTTTTAAAAATCTGCTTTGTCTTAGGGAGAAAAGAATAAAAAGGTTACAATTAAATGGATGAAAGAGGGTAGAGGGCAAGTTAAAAGGCAATGGTGAAATAGAAATTTATAAGAAAAAGTACAGGGGGGCAGAGGGTCAGTTTTATATGTTTTCCAATGCTTTCACAGCTTGAATATGTTCCACAGAAATGTACATCTCTAATCCTTATTCACAACAATCTCAGCAACTAAACAGGGGCAAAATCTAATTTACCCATTTCAGAAAACCAAGCTGTGGTCTATTTCATAGAAATTCTGTGCCGTGGTTCTGGGCTGGGGTAAACTGTGTTAGGGGCTTTGAAGGGGTTTTACCATGAAGTAAAAACCTCAGCGCTGGTCACTCCCAGCTATCTACGAGTCAGCAATGCATGTAAATGAGAAGTGTGGTGCTTGTGGCCGTCCTCCTCATTAACTTTTATGGGAGCTTCCGAATATAGGTGAATGTGTGCACTCAGATATGTTCAGAAGCTTCCACAGAAGTGAATGGAGAAGATGGCTGCAAGCACCGTCCTCCTCATTTACATGCATGGCCGGCTCGCTGCGAGCGGCCAGTGCTGTAGATTTTATATCATGGTAAAAACCGTTTATGGACCTGCCACAGTTTAGCCATTTTCAGTACTCATTATTTATGTAGCTATATACATTTTTGTATCATTTTTGTTAACCAATGGTGGTCCTGTTTTTCTATTTTTCAAACACATGGTTATCTTTTTTAGATTGTAAGGCGTATAGTTTAAAAAAAAGTCAAATAGAAATGTTTAATATCTAGTTGATTTTTCTGCCAATAATATAGTGTTACCCTCAAATATAAATTTTATTTGTGTTTTTCATCATCTACCATTAATTTTGATATATAACATGTTTATTTTAGAGTAATTGGATCAGGAATTGAGTTATGGAGATAATTAATGGAGGGTATTTTTATGCATTTAATTTTTGATTTCTAGTTTTTCACTCACAGTCAACCTCTCAGGTGGTTTATGCTACCCTTTCTGAAGCTGGACATGGTAGAGGGAGAGAAGGTGATATAAAGGTTTATGTAGGATATCTAAATACAATACATAGCGATACCTAAAACAGAAAGTTAAAGTATTGTTCCCCCCCCACACACACACACACACCACCAACAACAACAACCACATACACACAGACTGATACAGGAAAAGCTGTTGATCACTCTATGTGGATGGGTTAAGCAGGACTTTCACTGTCTCTTAAGGAGTCCTATCATTATATTCTTTGCTATTTACTCAAAATCCTGCTTCAAATCACACAAACCAACGAAAGACATGTATGAAAACTGTCTAGTTCTAAAACTTTCTTTGTTGCCCATAGCAACCAATCAGAGTGCCCCTATAATTTCATACAGTGTTTTGAAAAAATAAAAGGGAAGCTCTGATTGTTATAGGCAACAAAGAAAATCTTAGACCTAGACAGTTCTCGTACATGTCCATCTATATATTCCAGTGCTTAATGTCTCTCCCTCTGTCATATCCTGCTCTTAAAAAGGTCCATTGGAGAAATTTCTTATATATATAACTAGGTAACTACCCTGCTTCCCCGAAAATAAGACACCCCTGAAAACAAGACATAGTGCATTTTTTATGCAATTCAGAGTTTGGCTGCTTATGCTGATGTTTGTGATGAAATCACTACAGTATATTAATACATGTTGATGTTTTGTTCGAAAATAAATGTGAATTATTGTTCATAGAAAAACAAGACATCCCCTAAAAAAGAAGTCTTAGCTCGTCCTTAGGAGTAAAAATTAATAGAAGACACTGTCTTATTTTCAGGGAAACACGGTAGTAACTAGGTCTATACATCAGTTTCATTTTCAGGGGAAATTAGCTCTGTTACAGTAATTATTGTCAATGCTAGCAATGAGTTGGGATTAGTTATGCCCAGCAGCACCCCAGCAATATGGTGATCAGTCATATGACTGTGAATAACGGAGTATTCTATACACAACAATCATTGTGTTTATGGGAACAAAAAAGACAGATAAACCTTTCTGTCTTCTCTCCTGAATCCTTACATTTGGCTGCCCAGTCATTCAGTTTGCCAGCTTAAACTGCTATAATACATATTTGTGTAGATTTAAGGACGGGGATTGCCAAATTTATATATGGGACAGACAGTCTTTAAGCAATAAAAACAGTACATTTATGTTTGAAAGGAAACCTTCACAAAAGTTAGGAGAATATATAAACCCCAAGCAGATTTATCCCCTGATAAGGTGTAAAGCCAGCACTCCAGGGCAACAACAACCACCATGCAAATTGTTATCAAAGAGTTACTTAAATTGGTTGCATAACATCAGAAGGTGTGTTGTACAAAACATTCTTACAGGACTTAATTTAAAAACAGACCACCTGTTATAAAAAAGTAACAAAGATTTACTTAATTTACATTTTACAATTTAATTGGATACTATCTGGATAATAGTGGACATTTATTTATATGGAATGTGGTAGCAAAAATTCCATTACCATGCATCGGGTGCAGGTTTTTGGCAGAATTGCATCATTTTTTGGGCAGAATCTGTTCCATAATCTACATTAAATCCAATGTAGTGGAGTGGAGAGAAAGAGGAGAAACCACAGAAGTAATTGACAGGACAGTACTGCCTGTTGGGTAATATTTCGAGAACGGTGAGGAAATCTAAGGCCGAGTTCACATGACGTCTTTGGTGCATACCGGCTCTGCACCAGCTCCCATATACAATGGCAGGTAATCATAACTCTCAATGAGAGCTATGAATTACTGTATTTGCGGGATGTGAACATACCCTAAGGAGGAAACATGAAGAGAACATTTTTGGTTTTTAGTAAAGTCATGCTCTAGATTTACACCATTTCTACACTCTTTTGTGTATGAACTAATACATTATTTAGATATGTATGACTTATGGGTAGGAATAAGCCACATATGCCAATTTTCTGTTTTGCACAATTTTTTGTGTAAACCTCATTTGCACAAACATTTTAGACTATTCTGCATTTTTATGCCAAAAGTTTTTAACTTCTTAAGGACCTTGCGGTTTTTTTTGGTTGACATGATCGTTTTATCTAAACATTCTCCAACTGTGAAATTTGCACCATGGCGCCATTTTCTATACCCAATAACTTTTTTGTACTAACACCTACAGACTTGAATAATTCTGCATTTTTTGCATCCTGAAGTGTGCCTTTTATTGGTACCAGTTTGGAATACATGCGACTGTTTTGTTCACTTTTATTCCAATATTTAGGAATCTTTAGGAATTTCTTGGAATCTTTTTTTCATGCGCATAATAAAGGCATAGAATGCACCTGATTTATGAACCCATTATACAGCGGGTCATAAATCAGGCTCATTCTAGTTCTAGGGTGACATTTCTGGCTCAGGAAAGTGGTGTACCTGTTCCAGCTGTAATGCGCCTATCAAAACTATAAATATGTAGCTTCACTACAGTTCTGGTGTGCCCCGCCTCCCGCACCCCCCTTCCCTCCCTAGATCGGGCGCATTACAAAGCACCCGGTAGTGGCTTGTGGGAGATTTAAAAATGTATGAACTGGGCTGCGCCTGACATCGGGCTGAAAAGACGGCAGATATCTGGCGCAGCCCCGTTCATACATGTCGCCCTATGTATGTTTACAGTTCTAGTGCACCTGTGGTATAAATTTAGCAGGATTTTTTTTTAATTCCTACTGAACATAATGTGGAATTAACCTAATAATAACAATATGAAGAAAACTACATATGTAGCATTTAAAAACAAGCCAATGAGTGTAGTAAAAAAATTATCATGAACTCACTTTAGTTCTCTTCCTCCGGGCTCCAAGTCTACAAATTTAGGCATCAAATTATATTTTTGTTTGTAGTTTTAACCGTTTTAGTCATCATCTGAAGCTCTGTGTTTATGAGACACTGAAAATCTTAGAATCTATTTTGCCCATTGTTTCAAATCCAGTAATTTTGTAGTCTCCTTTCATTTGGTTATGTAAGTTAGATATATCATAGCTTGCAACTAGATTAAATGGTAGACAAAATAAAAATTTAAAACCTGACTGCCATATCCTAAAACCAATTAAACCCATTAGAGATGCATATCTAGCAAGCCTACAGCACGTATATCAGTAAACCCAACCTTATTTCTGATATACAGACAACTCATACCTTATTTTCTGTACAAGG